>JAGKTI010032460.1:0-11893 GCA_018397915.1 Birgus latro
CCCACCCAAGTTTATCTTTTCTTGCACCTTAAAGATATACCCTACATTTGACATTTCGATTGCTCTTTGAAAACGGATTTATTTATTTTCCATCGATTTTGCCAATTTCCAGGTCTCACAATCGCATGTCACAGTTGGGATAATACATTTGGTATACCGTATACTTTTTGTTTCATACACACTGGCGTGCTACTTTTCATGTGTCTATATTTACCGAAAGTTTCCACCCAGCTCTGATGTGTCTTAATTTTGCTATCATGGTCTTTCATTAGTTTTAGTATTTGCTCCTCAACTTCTTCAAGAATTACTTCATTTATTTTGATGACGCTCTTTGGTGTAACTAGATTAAACATCAGTTAAGTTTTACCCTGGGTCATCTTTAGCCCTACTTTGAGACTTTCTCTGTTTAGGTCATTTAACATTTATTACAATGTCTTTGCTGTTTTTGAGATTAGGACAATGTCATCTGCAAATCATTTTTGGTTTAGCTTTTCTCAATCTATGTTCACTCCATTGTTTTCCCAGTTTAGCTTTCTGAAAATACTTTCTAGGCATTCTGCAAATATTTTTTCGTGAAACTATAACTCCCTGACGCACGTCTTCTCAATTTTAATATATTTTAAGAATTAATGTAACTAAATTGTAGCAGTTCCTTCTTTTATATATGTTTTCGAGCAGTTTCAAAATGTTCTCAATTACTCCTTGTTGCCACAATGAATTTATAATTTTTGTGTTCCACTAAGCTGAAAGCCTTTTCATAATCGATAGAACCTAAGCACATTGGTTTATTTTATTCTGTAGTTATCAGTTAATTGAATAAATACGTAGACGAATAACCTACCAAGTCTGCAGACTTGATAAAAACAGTTTCTGGTACCGGGCATGAAGGAAGGAGGGTACAGCCGATCCCTCTTTACTACCACTATCAAGCCACGTTTTGTATCTTGAGCAGTAGGAGTGTTGCGTAAGAGTCAGACCAAACATTATCGCCCATTAAAGTCATGTCGACTCTCCTGCTTGTCTGTCTACATATAACGAGTTCCTGTATGTTCTTAATAGTAAATATCCCTATCTTCAACCGGCTTCAAGTTATAGCCCTGTGAAAATCCATTACCCTGATTTTGACATTTCAGGGTCACTCGATTACCTCCAAAATTTATTCATTTTCTTTTGGCACAGTGCCCACCTAGCCTGAAAGTTTCATGTAATTTCATTCAGCCGTTTTTCTGTAATGTTGCTAGCAGACAAACGAACTCGGCCGAAAACAATATCTGGCCGGACTCCGTCAGGGCGAGGTATTAAGCTCTGGACTCCTGGTTGGTTTAAAGAAGGGCTTTGAAACGGTTTAAGGGAACGAGAACCGAAACGACCGAAATTATGCTCGGAACAAAAACGGAAGCGAAAACGTTATCATATTTACTGTTCTGGAACAAAACCGCTATTTTAAAATCCCTGTAACCTGTTAATAACGTTAATTTCTCGTTCCATGCCATATTTGGTCACTATCCAGTTTCACTTCCAGTAGCCAAATGATTTAAGTAAATACATCTTTTATCTGCAAGCATTCTTCAATTCAGGGCAGGATTTCTCATTCTCTCTCTCTCTCTCTCCCTCTCTCTCTCTCTCTCTTACACACACACACATATTTCTGCGTCAAAAATATATCAATAGAGCAAGTTAACAGCTATCCCTTGTGTTGTCTTAACAGTAGGCCTACACCGTGCCAGTGACTTGGATCAACTTTAAGTCCTAGATAACTTTGCCAAGTTAGGAGTTTTAGTACTTTAAAGGAAAATGTGACAATATTTGCTGTAATGTACAAACTATAAAATAAACTTTTTGTGTAATTAAGAAAAAATATTACTTATTTCTTGAAAATATCGCCGAAAGTCTTCTAGTTGAATCCGATTTTGTGTATCATTGTACTTTATATTATTATATTATATTATTACAACATCTAAAGGTTTGATTTTGTTGGATACTGTGCACCATGAAATGTATGGCTTTAAAACCATACATTTCATGGTGGCTAATAGCATATTCAATACATGGTTTGAGAATAACGTTCTAACCGGTTTTCATTTTTTTCTAACCGATTCAGGAACGTTATGTTTCGAGGAAGAACGAAAAACGTAATGTTATTATACTGTTTCTGCTAGGAACGAACCGTCTGAAAAAATAATTTCGTTTTAAAGCCTTGGTTAAAAGAAATAAAACTAACAAACTGACACTTACTTCCTATAATCCACAACAATTTATCCACATTTATATCAGGTTTTACAAACTGGTCTCTACTGGCGATGAAACATAATAGAATTCAGTGTTCCAAAGCAGCGAATTTTCCGTGTACCAATTTGGCTTGACAACGAAAATAATGAAGTTATTCTGGGGCCTCAAAGTAGTGAATCACGCTATGCAAGACTTTCTTTTTCGTCTGTAGAAAAGTGGATTTGTGGCATCCACGTATTAAACAATCCCTCAGTCGATCGAAGTCCGTTACATTTATATTTTTGCTGTCTCCAGACGAATCTATTGTGTTTAGTGAAGATTCTTCAAGCTTGAAGGGCTAGGCTTCACATTTACTTTCACCGAAACAGGTCATCCAAAGCACGAAGAAAAAAATATATATATCCTCACAATGAATAAGTAAAGGCCATACTCCTGTGTTGCTAATGATCAATACTTATGCCTGTGTTTCACTCCCAGCTGAGGAAAACCGTCCAATATTAACAGGTTAAGAAAAGTAGTGTCGTCCCAACCTATTCAAAGTGAATGATAACAGGGATAAAGCTCTCAGCTTCCAGCGACTTACTCCTAGTGATTACTGGAATTAAATACTAGAGTTGTTCCGGCGACAGAAGGGTCAATAGTACTAGTAGTAACACTCTTGGGCTTTAATGGTTTCTGGTCAATAACTGGGATAAAATGTCAGAAAAGTAAAAAGTCATTTTATAACATATATGGAGATGTATGGATGAGATTGCACTAAAAAACCATCGGAACTACGAAGAGGCAGTAAAACGACATGTAAACCCATCCCTACTTTTTACCCGTCCCCGCCCAGGAGGGGCTTGGGGACGGGTATTGTTTTCACTCGGTTTGTCAGTCTTTTTGTTTGTTTGTCTGTCTGTTAGTCTGTTAACACCTTTACGCAAAAACTACTAGTGCGATTTTGATTAGAATTACAGGGGTGATGGACTATGGTCTTCTCATCACTTGGTTAAATTTTGGGTCAAATTGGGGCAAGATTCAGGCTGTTGGCCCCAAAAATGTAAAAAAAAAAAAAAAGTGTTTTCGCCATAACTCCTATCAAATTCGACATATCGACATGAAACCGTAACGTAAAGGTGTATATTTCAAATGTACATCCTATAACATGCCTCATTACATCAGGGGGGGTCATCCCCAGTTAGCAGTAGGGGGGTCAATGTCAGGTGGGTTGGGCCTAAAATTCCAAATGGGCATAAAGTCGTAAATTTTCACCTAATTACTCCAAAACTGATACGTGACATCTTTGAGTAGACATCCTGTTGTGTTTATACGTCATCACTAAAATGACTGCTGGGGACGGGTTTGCTGTTCACTGGCAGCGCTTCTTGTTTATGATATTTTTTTATGTTCTCCTTGGTTGGTTAATCGTTATATCATTATCATGACACTTTTCAGGTACACTTACGCTAAACCACAATGACGAGTATTGAAGAGAGAGAGAGAGAGAGAGAGAGAGAGAGAGAGAGAGAGAGAGAGAGAGAGAGAGAGAGAGAGAGAGTTTTCGGTTCACCGTTATCTCCAGATCTTCATACTATCTCTCTAGCTATCTATCTATTGCCAGACGCCTTAATCCCGTAAGGGGTGGCCACAAACAAATCGCCTCCATGTCACTCTGTCCCTCGCCATTTCACTGCTCTGCTCCCAGCTCACACCTCCCTCTCTCATATACCTCTCCACTCCTCTCCATCTCATCCTTGACCTCCCCCTCCCTCCCCCCCTCCACCTCACTCATACACTTTCCTCGTCAGTCTTTCACTCTCCATCCTCTCCACATGCCCAAACCACCTTAACGTGTTTCTCCTAACGCTCCCTATCACGTCCATATCCACACCACAACGCTCCTTCACTTTCTCATTTGTTAGTCTCTCTCTCCATGTGGCTCCACATGTTCCTCTCAAATAACTCATATCCACTGCTATCACCCTTGACTTCTGTCCCTCCAACAGGGTCCAAGCTTCACTTCCATACGTTAGAGTTGGTATCACAACACTGTCATGTAGCAGCTTTTTCACTTCCATGCTCACTTACCTGTTTCTTATCACTGTTTTCAAGGAATCAGCAACCTTTCTTCCCTGCTGCACCCTTTCAAGCACTTCACCCTATAAATTTCCTTCCTTACTCAACACTCTACCCAAGTTCTTAAACGCACTCACATTCTCCATATCCTCCCCATCCAATCTCACTGTACATTTACTGACTTCACTACTCTCGAAGACCATCACTTTACTCTTCCCTACATTCACCTGTAGATTCCGTTTCTTACACACTCTTCCAAACTCATCTACCAAGCCTTGCAGCTCCCCTTCGTCTTCACTTAACAACGCAGTATCATCTGCAAACAACAGTACAGGGAGTTTCCAAACACTGCCCTCTCTCACTAGGGCCGCTCCAGCATCCACTGCCCTACCTTGTATCTCTTTTATAACCCCATCCACATACAGATTGAACAACCATGGTGCCACGACAAATCTTTGTTTCAATTCAACCTTCAGATGGAAAAATTCACTCAGTTCACCATCCACACGCACTGCAGCCTTAGCACTCTTGTACTCTGCAAGGCCTTCAACAACTTCCCATCTATTCCATATATTCTTAATACTTTCCACAATCCTTGTCTATCCACCCTGTCATATGCTTTTTCCAAATCTATGAAGGCTGCATACAACTTCTTTCCTTTCTCTAGAAACTATTCCACCAAAGATCTAAGAATGATTATCTGATCTACGCAACGTCTTCCCTTCCTAAAACCTCCCTGTTCTTCTCCAACTAATTCCTGATATTTCCCTAACTCTGTCAATAAGTATCGTACAATATACTTTTCCTATTACACTAAGAAGGCAAATGCCCCTATGATTACCACACACTTCTTTTTCCCCTTTTCCTTTGTACCAGGGAATAATTATACCTGACTTCCAAGCCCCCAGGACTCTACATTCCTCCCAGGCCAATCTGCACACCTTCCACATCCATTCTGTTACTATCTCTCCCCCATGCTTCAGCATTTCACCACACACTCCATCAGTTCCTGTAGCTTTCCCCATTTTAACTTTCTTCATTGCTTCTACAGCTTCCATCCTACTGATTTCTTCCTCTCTTCCCACATCCCTCCTTCACCCAGCCATTCCTCGGCCACTTTACAAAATGTTGTGTATACTTGTTTTATTGATTTTTAAACTTTTGTGCAAGAAAGGTTCGAAGGTTTTTATAAGTTATTCATCTTAAGACAGACGTAATATTGATGGGATTAATCATGGCTCTGACTAACTCGGTGCTGTTGAAAACGTCTCTCTTGACCTAAATGAGAAGGAAGAAGAAAGAAAAGAAGAGGACAGAAAGAAAGAAAGAAAGAAATACAATGAATGAATGAAGGAAGAAGAAATAAAGGAGCAAGAAAAAGAATGAAAATATAAATAAAGAGAGCAGAAGGAGAGAAAGAAAGAAGGAAATAAAGAAGACAGAAAGAAAGAAATTAGAAGGATGAAAGAAAGATAAAAGAGCACAGGAACCATGAAAGAAGAAAGAATGGAAATAAAAACAGAAACAAAAAATAAAGAAGAAAGAAAGAAGGAAGGAAAATAAAAGAAACGAATGAAAAAGAAGGACGATAGGAACAGGAAGTAACGAGGAAGAAAAAGAAAGAAAAAGAAAGAAAAACACAAGAAAATAGAAGAAACAAAGAAGCAGGAAATAGAAAGAAGAAAAACGAAAAAAACAGGAAAAAAAAGATAAGGAGGAAAGAAGAAAGAAAAAAACCTGAATATGGAAAATCTTGGTTTTTTTTAATCTATTGGTTTTCATCGTATTAACGTTATATTTTTGCTACATAGATGTCTTGGGTATGAAAAAGCATGAGAATTAATGCTAAATGCTAAAAATAATAATAATAAAATAATAATAATAATTTTAATGATAATAATAATAATAATAATAATAATAATACCTCTGCGTTTCTGAGTTACGAAGCAAGGGATTTGGCAAGGCTTACTGGAGCGTCGGAGCCTTCCCTAAACAGTATCTATGGACACTCTGATAATCACTTACTTCTTTCCAAACAGTGGTAAACTCAGGTATGGATCAGCTGTTTCTTGTACTCCTTGGCGCCAGCTCACAAAAATATAGGTTAGTGTCACTCTGCAACAAAATCAAATAACTAAACAACTAAATACAATTAAGACTTTAATAGTACTGTCAAAAAGGAAGAAAGAAATAAAATCCTTGTGTTTCTCCTTGAGGAAAAAGTATAGAAATACAGGAAAATAAATACTAACTAATTAAAACAAAGAAATAAATACATTACTAACTTGAGCTGGAAAAAGACTACCCCCCTATAAAACCATTTTTAAATCCGGTAGATCCAGAATTTTACATGGATCCGCGCCAAACTTTGCACATTCGTAGATACCCAAATCCTAAATATGCCTGCTTTTTTTTTTTTCATCAAGATCCATGCAATATTCACTGAAAAATTTACGAAAATGTCGAAAAACGCCCTATCTTGCAAAGTTAAAGTGAAAAAAAAAAAAATCCTGGATCTGCACCTTTATCCGGATCCGCACCAAAATTTAATGGAGCTATCCTGGGTTAAGGCACACACACGCAAGAAAAGTCGAGTTAATCCGTACGAAAAATCTCATTTCATGCGAATTGTTCCCATGATTTCAGTTTTGAGGCAACAACAGCTGTATCGCTCCTAATTTTGCAATGCTTATTTTTCTCTTATTTTCTAAACTACCATCCCATGATTATTTTTACAACAGTTCTTTTTAGATCTTCCCTGAGTAATCCCAGTTATAATTATGTCTATGTTGTAAATCCCTTGCTCACACTATTCATATTAATATGTTGTAAATCCCTTGCTCACACTATTCATATTATTATCCGAGTATTGCATAATTTTCTCGATTGGCAGGCATTTTTAGACGAGGCAAAAGTGTGTGTGTGTGTGTGTGTGTGTGTGTGTGTGTGTGTTAGGTGGAGAAACCCATCATACACTCACCCGTCTCTTTCTCTCTCTCTCTCTCTCTCTCTCTCTCTCATCAGGTGACTCTACACTGAGTGACAAGCCAGGAATCCATTTTCTACGCTGAGTGGTAACCGTTTAACCTAATGAGGCCTAGTGATCCGATGGGTTAAGTCATTATAACCGGATGGGGCCTTTAAGCGTTTCCATCAGATGGGTGGTTGGGGTTTATTGCTCCCATAATACCACTCAGGGATGACTGAGGCTGGTCTCTCTCGCCTATAATATCGGGACTGGTTAGCCTAGCCCCAGCCCCCTACGTTTCTCATGAGGCAAAAAAAGATTGGATGATGGATGGATTATGTTAATATTGATGTAGTCAGATGATGCGGAGTTGCTTTACATTAATAAGTAGGACTTGTGCAGATCTGTGCATTGTGTTTTGAACGTCAGTGAACCGCTCAGTTTAATGTAAATAGAGGTAAGAGTAAGGAAATGGGTTGTTGAAACAGAGGTGGCTCTCGCTGTGACGTGTTGTAGAGACTGATGAGGAGCTGAATTACTTTATCCACTTAATTTATTCTAGCTATCTCCAAACGATTATATTTTCCTTTTAATAGATTTGTCCAACTGGAGGCGTTAAGCATACCCTTCATGAACTGCTTCACTACCAAGAGCTCTCCGAAGCTAAAAAAAAAAAAAAAATGGAATTAACAGATACACAACGCTTGGAAGCGGTTAGGTTCCTCAGTGAAACAAGAAAACATGTTGGTAAATGTACATAAGAAACTGCAAAACTGTGCCTCAGGGAAGATATAAGCTAATTCTATGAAAACCAGAGAAGAACTTGAGGTCCGGGTAGCAAATTTCCGTTCTGTATGGGTGTTCGTCTCAATATCACAGCCAGTCACGTCAACTAAGCAGCCCTAGTGAGATAGGTTAGTGTTAGGTTAGAAGTTATTTTGCCTGGGAAACACACTGAACATATTTTCGAGAAGAACCCATGGTAAATTTTGAAACGGCGGGGCGAGCGTCGTTCCTGGCTGAGGGTTCCCGGCGGTGAGACGAATATGCATCCGGGTATGGATGGTCCGATGCTGCAAGAAGACGAGTGAGTTCGATGCCGGGTGAGTGGAGAAATGTAAGAGTAAGAAATGTTTAAATAGGAATGCAGAGAAATATGTGCTAAGTGCGTAGTGGGAAAAGTACATGCAACAAGTTAATCGGTACAAATGTGGATCAAACGAGTCAGCTGAATAATACAAGCAAGGTAGATGAGGATGTGACTTAGACTGTGCGGTCATATGGAGAGAATGGCTGCAGACAGGGTTGTGAAATGGGTATATGCGAGTGAGTCTGAAGATGGAAAGAGACATGATAAACAAACAAGGAAATGGAAGGGTATGGGAATGTAAGAAAGAGGGGTATGGAAATTAAAGATGCCAGGGAATTAACAAAGAATAGAGTTGTTGAATGGGGTATGTACTACGAAACAAATAACAGGGGTTTAGTATCCCCTCCTTTTTGGAGAGAGAGAGTCAGTGCCTTTAAAATAATAATATACCAACAACGTGCAGATAATTAAGCGTACAAAATCGAGTTAGAGTTCTGGGAGTTTGAATGATTCGTGAGTGACTGTGAGGCCCATATCTCTGAGTATGTTGTTTATTCATATCCTATATTAAATAGTTTTTATTTGTTTCAGAAAATACCATTACTCTATGTAGGAAAGCCAGTGCTTGTGTGATATGTAAACACACACACACGCAGCGTGTAATATATATATATACTTTGACTCACCAACTGCCAGTGTTCATGCATTCATGGAATATATTAGTTTTGTTTCAGTGTTCAGTAAGGGTGTTGCATTATCAATGTTATTATTTTTTTATTCAGGTCATTCCCAGATGGAAATTGGCAAGACAGTCTACTTGCTTGGTTCACCGGTTACAGAGATAACTGGAAACAAACTACCGTCGAATCGATAGGCCCTTTGGCACTTTATGCAACTCCACAGAGAGCAATGGAAAGAAAAAAGTGGTGCATTTCCTGATTCAGTTTGGGCAGTGAAGACGTGGGATAAAGCAAATTTACCATCTCGACAGGAATATCATTGTTCAAGGGAATCTCACAAGAAAAAGGAGTGGTTGTCTCTGGATTCCATCGAAGTTTTATTTGACATTGCTCAATGATCATGCTGATGCCGAGTAGCGTGTATCTCATTGAGAGGACTGGGAATTCCTCCTCCTTCAGCGCCAGAAAGGACGTCCTGGAAGCATGAGGGGACTCGACATGATTCACCAGAAAAAAGTCAAGGCTCGACAACATAGGGAGGAAACTACTGAGAAGCTGAGAAAGCGTTCCAAGCATGAGATGGAGGCAGCTGCTGAGAAAATCATCCTGGAATTCTCCTCATCCAGTTCTGAGGATGAGACTAAAATTGAAGGAGCCTGTGCTGGACCGACCACATCACTTCAGACACTTACAGATGACCCTTTTCCTCCAAAACGACGAGCGGTGAGAAATGTTACGACGAAGGATTTATCAACCACTCTCGACCGAACAAATACATCCTCCAACAAGGCGACGCAACCTCCGACGGAGACTGCTGTCAGTTTAGGTCATCATCGTTGTGAACTGAACATCAGTCCAAGAAACATACACCGTCAATGAGCAGAGTTTCGTGCCGAAGGGGCTCAGGGACTGAAGAATGAGCTCAAAGGAAAAAAAACATGCACTGGGATGGAAAACATATGGAAGATCTTACTTCAAGGGAACATGTGGACCTTCTTCTGATTTTGATGTCTGGCTTCGGGATAGAGCAACTGTTGGGAGTGCCAAAGCTTCCTTCTGTGACAGCAGAAGCCCAAGCCCATGCCATCATGGAGTGCCTTGTTGACTGGGACCTAATCCAGTAGATCAGTTCCGTGTGCTTTGACATTACCGCATTGAACACAGGCCAGGGTGGAGGAACCTGCTCTATCCTTCAAGAAAAGATTGGACGAAATTTACTTTACCTGGCCTGTCGGCACCATGTGATGGGGATTATCGTGGCAGCAGCATTCAAAGCCTCCACGAAGACCACTTCAACGGGATCAGGCATTTTGCTCTTCAAGAAGTTCAGAGACCACTGGAATTTAATAAAATGAGCGAAGTTTGAAACTGCAGATGTTGATGAGATGGCCAAGGCAGCAGTTGCCGAGGCACGGAAGGATCTCTTTTGCTTTGCTATGTCCAAGTCAAACCAAGTACGAGATGATCATCAGGAGTTTGTCACCTGTCTATTATCATTTTCGGCGGGACTCCAAAGAAGGACGCGAATTCTCAGGCTCCAGGGGCAGTACGCCATACTCGATGGATGGTGAAAGTTATATACTCCTTGAAGCCGTTTCTCTTCCAGAGCCAGTTCCAGATGATAAAGACAGAAGAGCACCGAGTGTGAGATCTGTCCCTCTTTTCCGTCCTCTCTACTTGAAGGCCTGGGTTTTAGCTCCATTTTCAGCTCAGGCTCCCCTCAATGACTGCATCTTGAATCAGCAACTCATCAAGTACCCCATGAACGAAATCTCAGTAGCCACCATGAAGAAGCTGGGCTCTCATCTATGGTATCTTTCGGAGGAAGCAGTTGGTCTTGCTTTCTTCTAAGACAGGATCACTGTTGACACAAAGCACCAGATGGCGTTGGCTCTTGACAGGGAAACCCCAGGATCATCAAAGAGACCTTGAAAACCCAAAACTGCTTTGCCGGAGATGCGTTGGATAGCCTGGTAACCATCAAAACAGTGACTTTCTGTTCCAAACTTGGCATTCTCAGTGACTTTCTTCAGGATGACCCCATTTCCTAGACAGAGGATGCAGCTTACACTCAAGCTCGTGATACAGTCGACAACCTCCTTGTCGTCAATGACAGGGCTGAGCGAGCTGTGGCCCTCATAATGGAGCTAAACAAGAAGCTCACCAAGGGGGAAGAACAACCCCAGTTCCTTCTCCGTGTTGTAGCAGACCACAGACCTCCGTTTCCTACCCATGCCAAGGGATTTCTTACAAAAAGGAAAGCTTCACTGTAACTTCTATGCTTGTACTGTAACTTTTTAGCATATGTACTTGTATTATACCTTTCGATGTTCAGGGCGATCCCCAAAAATTAAATAAAATGAGTGACTTTTGGTTGCACACTTTTCTTCATCAAGTGGAACAAATTTGGTGGGTGAAACCATACAAATTCTTGCTTTGAGTTTTCTCCCTCCTACCCAAGACACATCCTAATGTATAGATAGATAGATATAGTGAATGTATAATCCCGGCTATGACCTGAACTCTGACATAATCGATGGAAACTCAATTAATCCGTTCTCAAAGAGCAATGGAAAGGTCAATGGCAGGAATATCTTGAAGAGACAGGAAAAGATAAACTTGGCTGAGAGAGCAGAACGAAGTCAAAGACATTAAAGAAGTTATAAAAGAACAGAAATGGAGGTGGGCAAGACAGGTTGCAAGAACAGGGGATGACCGATACAGCAAGTGGCTAACTGACTGGACACCAAGAGACTGTAAACGTAGCAGAAAAAGTCCAAACAGGAGGACGAGAGATGACACAGAAAAGTTTACAGACAAAACGTGGCAGTGATTGGCTCAGTAAAGGAATTCGTGGAAAAGGTTGGG
>JAGKTI010032461.1:0-11893 GCA_018397915.1 Birgus latro
CAGTGGAGCGTCCCTGACGGAACCCATACTGACGATCAGAAAGAAGGTTGTGACAGGAAAGATGCTTTAAAATTTTTCTGTTAAGAATTGACTCGAAAACTTTTGAGACACAGGATGTTAAAGCAATTGGATGATAGTTAGAGGGTTGGGAATGGTCACCCTTCTTTGGGACTGGCTGAATGAGAGCAAATTTCCAGCAAGAAGGAAAGGTACAAGTTGAGAGACAAAGGCGAAAGAGTTTACCTAGGCAGGGTGTAAGCACAGAAGCACAGTTTTTGAGGACAACAGGAGGGACTCCATCAGGACCATATGACCGTATTGTGATACCAACTCTAACATATGGAAGTGAAGCTTGGACCCTGTTGGAAAGACAGAAGTCACGAGTGAGAGCAGTGGAAATGAGTTATTTGAGAGGAGCATGTAGAGTCACGTGGAGAGACAGACTGGCAAATGAGGAAGTGATGGAGCGTTGTGGTGTGGTTGAGGACGTGATGGGAAGAGTTAGGAGAATCACGTTAAGGTTGTTTGGGCGTGTGGAGAGGATGGAGAGTGAAAGACTGACGAGGAGAGTGTATGTGACTGAGGTGGAGGGAGCGAGAGGGAGGGGGAGGCCGAGGATGAGATGGAGGGATGGAGTGGAGAGGTATACGAGAGAGGGGTGTGTGGGTTGGGAGCGTGGTAGTGAAATGGCAGGGGACAGTGACATGGAGGTGATTTGTTTGTGGCCTTCCCGTGCGGGAATGAGGCGTCTGGCAATAGATAGATAGACTAGCAATAAATGAGACAAGGTTGTTTTGTCCCCTTTCACTGATCTTAGATATGTCTTAATTTATGGAGATGGGTGTGCCGAGTTGAGAATTAGAGATATAAGACTTTGTAAATGGGTGTCTGAGTGTGAATGAACTGTGAAGTGTCGAGTCACCCACAGTCCCATACTTATGAATGTATGGGATTGTGGGTGACAGATAAGAGATCATTACTATGAACCAGGAACGAGGTTCATGCCAGAACTGATCCCTGTGGCATGCCGGCGTTAATTAAGTGGAAATTGGAATATACATCATCTACTTTTACTCTCATTTTTCTGTCGCCGAGATATGAGGCAACTCGTCGAAAGCCTTGGAAACATCAAGGGCTACTGCATGAATTTTTCCATATAAGTCGACTGATTGATGAATGTTATGAATCAGGATATTAATTATGTCAATGGTGGATCTTTCGTGGCGAAAGACATATTGTTTATCGCTAATTAAGCTGTTGGATTCGAGGTGTTTAACTATGTGCTTATTAAAACTTCGAATACTTTACCAAGAGAAAATGTGACACCTATTGGTCTAATCAGAGGGGTCAGAGGAACTTCCCGTCTTTGGAATTGGGTGGATATTGACTTCTTTCCATGAATTAGGGAACGAAGTAGTACGTATGCATAGAATCTATAATCTGAATAGTTTACCAAGAACAGGTGCAAGTTTTTAATAATGATTAAAATAATAATGTGACATCAAAAATAAAGTCTCAAAACAGAATGAATCAAAATAAATCTGCCAATACTCACAGCTACGTCCGTCGCCGAAAACAGTCTGCGATAAAGGGCCCTGCGGTCATTTTGAAAGCACCAGGAAGCTTACGGTAAGATGGCAGCACAGGATTCGGTAGGCCGTATTCTTAGTAGCAAAGGATGTTTCGTGGCACCACTTCCTTCGCGATTTATTTTGCACATTACACCTTAACATTCATTTGCATAATAGCGATAACACTTTAACATAACACAGTTTTTGCCAGCAATATACAAGGGAATACTGAGGTGTAATATGCAGACTAAATCGCTGAGGAAGAGATGTTACCAAATTTCCAAAGCCACTAAGAATGCGATGCGGTGTCTCGCATTCCAGAGGATGAAGCAATCGTTTGCTGGCGGTTTGCCCCTGTAGTTTACACTCGTACAGTCAGTCCATTAGTATGATTTTAATATAGAAAGTTATTGTTAATAATAGTGATTGAAATAACAATGAAATAATAATAATAATAATCTATCTATCTATTGCCAGACGCCTCAATCCCGTACGGGGTGGCCACAAACAAATCGCCTCCAAGTCGCTCTGTCCCCCGCCATTTCACTACCCCGCTTCCAACTCACACTCCCCTCTCTCATGTACCTCTCCACTCCATCCCTCCATCTCATCCTCGGCCTCCCCCTCCCTCTCGCCCCCTCCACCTCAATCACATACACTCTCCTCGTCAGTCTTTCACTCTCCATCCTCTCCACATGCCCAAACCACCATAACGAGTTTCTCCTAACGCTTCCTATCACGTCAACAACCACACCACAACGCTCCTTTACTTCCTCATTTGTTAGTCTGTCTCTCCATGTGACTCCACATGCTCCTCTCAAATAACTCATTTCCACTGCTCTCACTCTTGACTTCTGTCCTTCCAACAGGGTCCAAGCTTCACTTCCATATGTTAGAGTTGGCATCACAATACTGTCATGTAACAACTTTTTCACTTCCATGCTCACCTCCTTGTTTCTTATCACTGCTTTCAACGAACCAGCAACCTTCCTTCCCTGCTGCACCCTTTCAAGCACTTTGCCCTCCAGACTTCCATCCTTACTCATCACACTACCCAAGTAGTACTTAAATGCACTCACATTCTCCATATCCTCCCCATCCAACCTCACTGTACATTCACTGGCTTCACTTCTCTCGAAGACCATCACTTTACTCTTCCCTACATTCACCTTTAGATTCCGTTTCTTACACACTCTCCCAAACTCATCTACCAAGCCATGCAGCTCCCCTTCGTCTTTGCTCAACAACACAGTATCATTGCAAACAACAGTACAGGGAGTTTCCAAACACTGCCTTCTCACTAGGGCCGCTCCAATAATAATAATAATAATAATAATAATAATAATAATAATGGAGCAGTTATTTACAATCGTACAGACCATTTGTATGACTTAAATGTAGACAGTTTTTGTTAATAATAATGACTGAAATAATAATAATAATAATAATAACAATAATACAGCGGTTATTTACACTCGTACAGTCCATTTGCATGATTATAATATAGACAGTTTTTAATAATTATGATTAAAATAATAATAATAGTAAGAGAGAGAGAGAGAGAGAGAGAGAGAGAGAGAGAGAGAGAGAGAGAGAGAGAGNTAATAATAACAATAATACAGCGGTTATTTACACTCGTACAGTCCATTTGCATGATTATAATATAGACAGTTTTTAATAATTATGATTAAAATAATAATAATAGTAAGAGAGAGAGAGAGAGAGAGAGAGAGAGAAGACTAAAGTAGAATGTTGAAAACAACTTACTATGAAGGAAGAGGTGTAATGTCTAGAATATTTCGTGAAAGAATAGCTGTTACATCGAAGCTCTCATCCACATACGCACACAAGGCTGCTCCATGGAATAAATCGCTAACGAAGATGTGTTAGGAAGCTTCATAACCCTATCAGAGTGTCACCCTGTCTCCTATTCCGAATAAAAACGTCTGTACACCATAAATATATGTGTGTGTATGTGTTTACGTGCTTATGTATGTATGTTTGCATGCATATATATTCTTACGTATGTATGAATAAGTATGTATAGACCGACAGCTAGATAAATAACTCAAGTGGAATTACAAGTCCTCAAAATTTATGAAAGATGTTTACTAAATATATTCTGGTAAATACACAATTTATGTAATTATTTGTCTGACGAAAATATAGGGGAGCACCACGGCCCCCTCCTAAAAAAAAAAAAAATCCGTATCTATATCTCCTCAATCCCCTCGAAAAATAAGATAAAATAGCAAGAATAAAATGAATAATAGGCAATGATAGATAGATAGATAGATACTGAGAGAGAGAGAGAGAGAGAGAGAGAGAGAGGGGGGGGGGGGGTGGAGGAAGAAAGTGAACCACCGAGGCGAGCCAACACGACTCCAGGCAGAGGTCACGTTTGGTGCGAGTCAACGAGAGGTTAGTTTACTTCCAACATCCAGACTGCCAAGACATCAGAAATTAAGCTCTAAGTCTACTGAACTTTTTGGTATAATGTTATTTTTTAAAGTCTATGGTATAAATTTCGATATTCATGAACTATAATTTTCGCCACTATAAACTGATATAAAATTAGTTACTTGGAATCACATGAAAAGAGCAATAAGTGATAGGAAAGATGGTAGAAACAGGAAGAGTGCAGAAGAGATACAGAAACCGAATGCTAAGGTTGAAGGAAGAATAGGCAGCACTACATCAAGTGACTGGATAATGGTCCCGATGTAGTGCTGCTTATGTCTTTCTCCACCCTTACCGCTCTTTTTCTGTCTACCCTCCACTCTTCCCATGTCTTTCCTGTAAAGTTTACTTTCCTTTTCAGGTGACCTCTCATCGCTTCCTGAAAGCCACGAAACCATTCACAACGCCGGGTGGTAACCATATAACCAACACACAGGTATTTCCTACGAGTTAAATGATTGGCAGAAGGTTTGTGCCCCTTCCCGTAAAACCATTAACTGAAAAACAGCCACTCCCTACGGGTTTTGGCGTCTGGCTATAGATAAAGACAGTGTACCATAATTCATAGCTCTAATTCGTGAAAAATATTTAAAATCTTATTCTTTCACCACTGTTTGGCCAGGTATCTGAGTATAGTTTGCGGGCTCCTTGCTTAAAGAAAATACTCCTTCAAAGAAAATACCCTTCAGAATTACTTGTGTAACAAATCGTTGACAAACCCTGTCTATAGGACTAAATTACGACGTCTTTTAACTCTTTAGAGCTTTGAGGTGGTTTGTGCTAGTGAACCCAGTGGACCAGACCGATATGCAGACTGGTTATATTGGTGCCATGAAATGATCTCCCTGTAGCATCAAAAGGATTATACTCTATTCCGGCCTCGTCTCATCCACTTGCACCATCAAGCGTTTCTTCACTGCCACCAACCGCACCAGCCTACACCGCACACGTATCTATAAACCCACGATTTTGGAAAACCAAAAGGTCCTATTTTTTTTGTGTGGAAACATCTAAAAAACCGAATGGTAATATTTTTAATGTGGAAAAATAAAACTTTTGCCGAAGTTACAAACTCTAGTTTAAACTTCCTCAGTTTTTCAACTAGTTCATTTACGATCAATAACTAGTATAGATTTTTGTTACTTTCATTAAGATATTTATTCATTGTCAATTTAACATTTGTTTTTCTAGCATTCTGCTTCATCCTTTGTTTGCATTTTTATCCTGTATGTATTGTCCCCCTGTTTTATGTAGTTGGTCACTAATAAAAGCAAATGTTTCATCCTCATGCAATGGAATGGATATTTTTCCTTTCCTATTCTTATTTTTTTCCTCCTTTAAACTTCTAAATGATTTAATGTATCATGAATAATGGAACCAATAATAACAGGTTCATATATATTAATGAACTGGTCAGGAGGGTTGATAGGTTAGTGAGGGATGTTAAAGTTATAGGAAGCGAGGAGTGTGTGCAGCAGCACAAACTGTTGATTTCTGACATGGTGCTTAAGGAACGAGTGATGAGAAGGACATATATACAGTCACGCTCCCTAATTTAGACCCACCCCGAGCCAAGCCCAGAGCTGAGGGAGGCAGTACCCACGGCTCTCGAACGCGTTTATTTATTAAGAGAAATAATATATTCAGGTCTTACCTTTCTTATGCCCTATGTTTTCCAAAATCTACTGTCTAATACCGCCCAGCAATGTCCTCTTCAGTAAATGATTGTTTCATAAGAGGTGAGGGTGGAAAGGAATGCAGTAAGGTATAGAATGAACGTTGGATGCAAGAGGGAGGGGGGGAGGATTGAGGGGTGGAGTGGGGGGGGGGGGGCTAGTAAACATGTTCGTTTAAGAGCCGTGGCTACTGCCTCCCTCAGCTCTGGGCTTGGCTCGGGGTAGGTCTAAATTATGGAGCGTGATTGTACCTAGGAGGAAAATATGGAAGCTGGGAAACCAATCATGTAATGGGTTGTATAAAAGCCCGCGTTGCCCGGAGACAAAGTGGGTATCATCTCTTTGGCTCAGTGGTTAACGTGCGCGCGATTCAAGTGCGGGGGCCTGAGTTCGAATCTCGGCCAGAACAGTGATTAATTTATTGTTTCATTTCAGTTATTACATTGGTCGGCAGCGGTGTGGGATGTGAGGTAAGGGCTATGAGGGTCATATGTCGTGTTGACAGCCTTACATCCCGGTGGTGGCCTTCAATGCTACGCTACCATGTGGGAGAGCGAAACTGACCAAATTAATCACTAGGGGGAGAAAAGAGTAATGTAATGGGGTGTATAAAAGCCCGCGTTGCCCGGAGGCAAAGTGGGGATCGTCTCTTTGGCTCAGTGGTTAACGTGCGCGCGATTCAAGCGCGGGGGCCTGAGTTCGAATCTTGGCCAGAACAGTGATTAATTTATTCAGTTTCATTTCAGTTATTACAATCAGTAAGGGATGCCTTTTATAGTGAGATGAGGAGAGTGGTGGCTGAACAGGGAGCCGTAGATAGAGGCGTTAATGAACAGTATAGAGCCCTTCAGAACAACCTCTTGAGAGTTACCGATGCAATATGCGGTTGGACAAGAGGCCAACCAAGACATAAAGCAACTTGGTGGTGGGATGAGGGTGTAGAAGCCGCAGTTAAGGAGAAAAGAATGCTTTTCCGGGAAAGGAAGAAGGGTGGTAACAGGGAGGAGTACTTGGCTGCCAAGCGCAGGGGCGAAGTCTGAGTCAGAGACTTTTACTTGATAATCTAAATCATGGAGAAAGGAAAAATGATTTTTAGGGTGGCAAATCAGGTGAAGAGGGATAATCGGGATATTGTATGTGAGCAGTGTGCGAAGAATGATGGAAGGGTAGTGGTGAACAGTGGGGATATTAAAGATGCATGGAGAGAGCATTATAGCCGGTTGTTGAATGAGGAGTTTGATTGGGACAGGGAAGGTTTGGAGCCAGCATATCCAGTGTTTGGCCTGTGAGTGAGGCAATAGGCAGGATGCGGGTGGGGAAGGCGGCAGGTGTGTCTGGGTTGACTGCCGAAATGTTGAAGGCCTCAGGAGATACTGGGGTGAGGTTAGTCACTGACCTGATAAATATGATTATATATGAGTGTGTTGTCCCAGATGATTGGCTGAAGAGTGTAATTGTAAATGTGTACAAAGGGAAGGGTGATGCCCTGGAAAGGGGAAATTACAGAAGTATAAAGCTCTTAGATCAGATAATGAAAGTAATGGAGAGAGTTCTAGAAGGTATGCTTAAAGAAAGAGTGAATATCGATGAGATGTAGTTTGGGTTTATGCCAGGCAGGGGAACCACTGATGCCATATTCACTGTTTGACAGCTTCTGTTTTTCGCTGGCACAAGATGCTCCAGGACGGCAGAGAAGAGGTGAGAGACGATGAAAGATGCGGGAGGGAGAGGGACGTCAGAACGTCATAGTTGAGAAAAATCGCAATTTTCTGAATGAGGACCGTCGTGTATCTATTCAGACAATAAGTACACAGTTTGGAGTCGGTGTGGCAACTGTGCACAGAATTCATGAAGATCTGAACATGCACAAAATTTGTGCAAAGTTTGTTCCCAGGCTGCTCAGTGACAAACAGCAGGACAGACGTGTTGGTGACAGCAGGGAGATGGTTGAGCTCATTACCTCGAATCAGAGTGCTCTTGGGTCTCTGGTGACCTGTGACGAAAGCTGGATCTACTGTTATGATCCAGAGACCATGGAACATAGTTCCCAATGGAAGCATTTTGACTCCCCCAGACCCAAGAAGGCCAGGCAGAGTAAGTACACTGGGAAGCTCATGACGATCCCCTTCTTCGACAGCAAGGGCATCATCTACATCCACTGGGTTCCCTCCGGCCAGACGGTCAACGAAGAATATTATGTGGAGGTTTTGAGGGAGTTCATGTAGAGACTTCGTCGCAACATGCTAAAGCTCTTCAAATCGGGTCGTTGGCACCTGCACCAGGACAATGCAACAGTCCACAATTCCATCCTGGTGACCAACTACTTGACAGAGATGGGTGTCAAGACTGTCCCTCACCCTCCCTGCAGTCCAGACCCTGCCCCCTGCGACTTCTGGTTATTCCCCAAGCTGAAGGAGAACCTCAGGGGCAGTTGTTTTGAAGACATTGAGGAGATGAAGGAGGCTGTGACCAGGGTCCTATACACCTTCACTCTGGAGGACTACGAGGGGGCCTTCAAGAAGTGGCTGGAGCGCTACAACAAGTGCATTGAAGTTGGAGGGTCCTATTTTGAAGGAGATTAGAGTTTTGTACTTCTTTGAAATAAATAAGTTTCTCCTAAAAAACTCTCAAAACTTCTGGAATACACCTCATATATATACAGTATATATACACCAGGCCCTCCACATTTGCAGGGGTTAGGGGACTCAGAACCCCGTGAATTTGGAATTTCCGCAAATGTTTGGTGCACCCTCCAGTAAATCCCTCTACAGCAGCAAATCACCCCCTGTGAGCAAGTGTGCACATACTGTACCTAATAAACCATATCTGGGACCTGAAGGCAGCATAAAACATCCCAAATAGATGATGACTACCACATGTGAGTGTGGGCAAGTCATCAGCTACATACACAGTCCTCCTTCCAATTTTGTGAGAATATGGTCGACAAAAACCCTCGCAAAATCAAAATTCGCATAATTGAAACAATTAAATATATGAAATAAAGGCAAATTGGTCGACGTCACCCCAAGGTAAGCACTTTTTCCCACTCTTTCTCTCAACTCTACCTCTTAATTTTACGATGATATATGAAACAAACATGAACTGATGTACTGTACAGTAATATTATAAGAAAACATCATAGGTAAGAAACATAGAAAAAAAAATGCATTTACACTGATGTGAAGACTGGCATGGTGTATGGGACTGGTGGAAGGGCAAGCCTTGGGTGCGGCTACTGTGGCCCCGCGGGGCCTACATCATCACTGTCACTGTTGGCAGATATTTCCACATCTTACTGTGTTTTTTCTGCCTCTCTCATGAATTCCTTGAAGTCAGAATCGTCACTGGGGTCATCAGAATCAAAAAGTTTAGGGATGCTAGGATCGCTAGCTGCTTGGGGAGAGGTGGCAGGATGGCTGGTTGATGGGCAGGGTCTCTTGGGGTTCTCATGAATTTTGTGATTAGAGACTGCTTCCTCTTGTTAACCTCATCTCTGTGGAGGTCAGCATAAAAGCGAAGGGTCCTGTCAACACCGTGGCATGCTTCCTGAGCCCTAAATTGGTCACATTCGTAGCTCACGATGGTTTCTTTCAGCTGGTCAATGACAGCGAGGATACTGGCCAGGTTCATCGTTAATTCTCGGCATGGTTGTGGTTGTGTTAAAAAATACATGACTTTTGGAACTACCTTGCAAAATTGGTGAATCGCAAAGTTAAAATTCGCATATTTGAAGGTTGTACTGTATACACCAAATTACTGCAATCATACCCATTAACCTCAATCTTGGCTTCACAGAGGAGCAGTTACACTACAGCCACAAATCACCCCCTGTGAGCAAGTGTGCACATACTGTACCTAATAAACCATATCTGGGACCTGAAAACAGCATAAAACATCAGCAAGTCATCAGCTAAATATATGCCCCAAATTATTGCAATCATACCCATATCATTCAGTCTTGGTCCACAGAGGGACAATCCGTGAATGTGTGGGGGCCGCGAAAGTAGTATATATATATATATATATATATATATTTGTGGTAGGTGGGGGTACTCACCATCCAATCACTCGATGTAGTGCTGCTCTCGGGTGTCTGCCTTTTCCACTCCTCCCTCCTTTCCATCCTTCCACTTCTGTCTTTCTTTACTTCATTCTTTCCTCGTCTTTCTGCCTACAGGTGACTTTTCACTCCCTCTTCTGTCTTTCTTTCCTTCATTCTTTCCTGTTCCTTCTGCTTATGGGTGACTTTACACTGAGTGGCTAGCCAAATGGTTTCCTGTACACCAGGAAATCATTTACTATGCTGGGTGGTAACCATAAAACCAAATTATGGCGCCTGGTGGTTTAGTGGGTAATTAAGGCGCTCCAATCGGATTGAGCCAGTGAAGGTTTATATCCAAGGGATGGTTGGGGTTTATTGCTCATGTAATGCCACTCAGGGATGAGTGAGGCTGGTCACTCTCATCTTAAATGTCAGGATCAACTTGCCTAGCCCTGGGCTCCTATGCTCCTCATGGGGCAACGTAGGATTGGATGATAGACAGGCAGACAGATATAATATATATATATATATATATATATATATATATATATATATATAGCAAACATATGTTCGTATCGTATCGTTTACAAAGGCTGCATCATGCTGGCATGTGTCGGCTTTGGTCACCTAATTGTGGCTCTCCACGCTCCTCAATCTCTGGCAGCCTCCCTATTCAAAGTCATAAAATGCCAGATAATCAAATTACCTGGAAGTTCAAGAGGACAAGATGGTCTCTTACATAAAATTCAAAGGTCACAAAATATATTTTGGATTCATAAAGTACAGTAGTTCAAAGTCTCTCTCTCTCTCTCTCATATCCACAAACATTCTTCAGTTCAGCTTTTTCATAGGATTCTTTAGTGCCTCACTTTCTGAAGTGTTAACCCCTTCAGTCTGATGACATATTTAATCTTATTCTTATTACCATCATCATCATTCATCATTCAATCCTATGTTGCCCCACGAGAAGCATAGGAGCCCGGGGCTAGGCAAGTTGGTCTTGACATTTAAGATGAGAGTGACCAGCCTCACTCATCCCTGAGTGGAATTATGTGAGCAATATTGTCAATCAAATTCACCTTGGATAGAGATGATAGAGATACCACATTGGAGAAGTATGGTGCTGCTTCTAACTCCATAACTACATATGTTTCTGCAAAGTTAAACAAAATTTTCTGAAGACAGCAAGGATAAAATAAAAAATACATCCTAATGTTAAAGGGGTCAAAGCACTGGCGAACCAGTATTATTGTCTCAGTGGTCATCAAACACCATAAAAATCAAAGAGATTCATGATCTAGGCTGAGTAATTTTTAGTGGTGCTTGGGATGAATACAATGAGTTATCATTTTAAGTACAGAATTACCAGTCCAGTCAAGACACCAAAGGTGAGAGGAATCAGATGCTTTCCCCTGAGTTGTAATACAAGAGATATTAACCCCAAACCATCTCTTGGCAGTAGATCCAAGTAGTTCATTCCCCACCAGAGTACCTTAACTCAATACACCAGGTATCTAAGAAACTGTATGTGAACAACAGTACACTTCATCAGTACACAACATGAAGGCCCACACCTGATCTCCCTGCATGCAACAGAGAGCTATCTTCTAAAGAGGTACATACTCAAGTGCAGCAATGGAATAGAAATTTTTACAGAAGTTAAAATACATGATTTACATTAATCATTATCTACCAAAACATCAGATACAAGTGTCTGGAGTGTGGTGATGTCCTTCAGCATGTTGCGGAGTTCAGCAGCTGTGCGTGCCAAACTGCTGATGCGGTTATCCTAAAAAAAAAACACACACAAAACTCAGCAGAGGAATATTTTACTGTCACACTCCAGTAAGCAATGGATGAGTATGTAATCATTCAAGAGAACAATCAATGAAAACTTATACCTAGTTTCAGGTTAACAGGAGTGAATATTGCATACGGTATATAATAAAGTACAGTGATCCCATGCAGACTAACACCACCTATGCAAGCCAGCAGTCATATGTTTTAACCAGATGCCTGTCCAGTGTTTACATGTGCATCAAAACACCACTGCTAATGCAAAATAACAGTGCATGCAAGTGCATGACAAGTAATGCAGTGTTCAGTACTGTGTGTGTGTGTGTGTGTGTGTGTGTGTGTGTGTG
>JAGKTI010032462.1:0-11893 GCA_018397915.1 Birgus latro
ATAAGCAATTAGCCCTAAGTCCTTAGGAAGTTTTCCACTGTCGGATATAATCCTTTGGTACTAGTCAGATAGAACAGGAAATCCACCAGTCATGGCTGAAATGTTCGAAATGATTTAAAGAGAACAGTTTAGAAATAATATTGAAGAAAATTAACTATGGTGGTAAAAATTAGAAAGAGAAAAATCAGTAACAGCAACCAATACAGTGAAAGGACGTCTTCACAATTATATGTAATTCTTGCTACGTCAAGACGATGATATTCAGCCTAGGGTGGACCTTCAGTGGTACGGTGGATAGTGAGGGATACATGTAATTCTTTCTGTACGAAGAACCTCCCTTAAGATTTGAATTATTTGGAAGGTGGAAATAAAAGTGTTATTGAAAGAATAAGTATAATCACCACAATGTTGGACTGAGATGGTATCACAGCTATAGCGGTCTAACACACTGGTGTGCGTTGTTGACTCAGCTGTATTGGATGTAGGGCAAAACAACATCATGGGTTTATAGTGTCGAGTCAGGATTTACACGCAGTACAATTAGAGACAAAAGCCTGCCAACCATGCTATTGCGTCTACTTCAGAATTAAAGCATGTCAATCACTCTCCTTGCAGATGAATCACA
The DNA here is from genome assembly GCA_018397915.1 of Birgus latro. Lineage (NCBI taxonomy): Eukaryota > Metazoa > Arthropoda > Malacostraca > Decapoda > Coenobitidae > Birgus > Birgus latro. Next base: position 626 of record JAGKTI010032462.1, read on the forward strand.
ATAAAGTGAATCATCTGTGGCCCAAGAAACCTAACAAATTTTGTTCAGATTAGGAATGTCAACTAGCAGATGAATGGAAATGATGAGAGGCGAAATATTATACAGAATAACCCATTCTCTCAAATTAAGAACAGAGAAAGCAGTAGGATGAAGAATTGCAATGAAAGGAGAAATTTGGCCCCGGAACAATGGCTAGAACCCCAAAGAGTCGTTCTGTTGAAATCGAAGAAGAAAAAGAAGGTGATGATGATGATGATGATAATGAAGAAGAAATAGAATTATAAATGGAACCAAACAAAACCAAGCTAAGGCTCATTCCTTTTGAAATGTTTGGACATGTTGTGTTAATGAATTCAGATGCATTGGAAGACGGAAATACAGACTGAGAAACACAATTCCACATCTGACGTGGTGTATACATGATATTCTGACAGAAGTGGTTAGCTCTTGCATTACAGACCTGGAAACAGCTCGCTGTAATGGGAAGTGCAGTGACCATTTAGGTAGTCATAGTGAAGATATATAAATACAACAGTAGGCCTATACCAAAGAAAGAGTGGCTGTCGGGAGTTAGCGAGAGACAGAAAGGTGATGACACAAAAACCCTTCAACTCAACTCTAACCCGTCACGACCCGACCGATTTTCCACCTCTGACCCCCCTCCCCCCCCCCAATCCCGACCAATTCCCGATTTTTTTTGGGGGGGGCTCAAACCTCTGCTTTTGGTGAGAAACATCGAAAATTCATGAAGAAATCGCCCTCCTGAGATTATAAATGTTACTACAGGTGACAGTCAGACTTACCTATTCATTCTCTCTCAGGGTACCTGGCTTCAAAGAAAACGAGCTATGGGAGGGTTAACTAATTCAAGCCAATTTAAATTACGTATTTATTTACTTATTTGATACGAATATATGTGTACTACAAGACTATATTGGTTTTCACACAATTATATAGGCAATATAAGCATTGTTCACTCACCAAACACTTCAACATATGGCACCTTCCTTTATGACATTACCACCTCATCACATCTGTTTGTTTCTTTCTCTAACTTCTTTATTTCTTTGTCCTCCACCTCAGGAATCACTTTCACCATGAATTTCGTCATTGGAAAGAACGTGGCACGACATGTCTTTACTGGCCAGGTCACTGTTAACAGGTGAATTGCCGAGTGTGAGGGGGAGGGGGGAGAGGGGTCAGGTGGGGCCAGGCAGTATCCCCACTGGTAAAGGAAGGCGTCCCACATGTGCCTACCAAAAATCACCTGTGAAACTTGAAAAATATGCAAATGACTGACCTTGCAATTGCATAATGGATGGGCACATCGTCAAGTGTCACCTTCCTTTACGACATTACCACCTCATCACTTCTGTTTGTTTCATGCTCTAGCTTTTTTACTTCTTTGTCCTCCACCTCAGGAATCACTTTCACAGTGAATTTTGTCATCGGAGAGACCATGGGGCAACATGTCTTTACTGGCCAGGTCACTGCTAACAGGTAAATTGCCAAGTGTGGGGGGGAGGGGGGTCAGGTGGGGTCAGGCAGTATCCCCACTTGACAGCAGATAAAGGAAGGGCTCCCACATATGCCTACCAAAAATCGCCCGTGAAACTTGAAAATTGTGCAAATTATGAACCTTGCAATTGCACGACTTACCTGTATGTCGATGGGTCTAGCTGTGACAAAACGTTGCGACGTACCCATACGTCGGCGGGACGCCTCGGATTAAGCCACGTGCCTCGCCTGACTGTCATCAGTTGAGTGCAAGTGTGCATTATAGAATGGTATTGGTCAACAGCTGACTTACCATAACAAGACATAAATGCATTCAAACACAAATGCACACACACATAACATTAGTAGAATAAGACTATCAATTTATTATAAACACAAAATCTATGTAAATTAAGTGATATCAATTTATTATAAACACAAAATCTATGTAAATTAAGTGATTACATAAGGCCTACATAAATGTTTATGAATTTACAAATGAAAATAACATAAATATCTGTAGTGAAATTCTATGATTTCTGAGTCTTTCAAGGACTGTTTATTTTAGTTATATATTAATACTCTTAGACATTGTAACATATTCTCATGTCTGACTTATGTTTCAGTTTTGCAGGTATACTTATTGCAATTGAACAAATCCCCACAGAGTGGACACAGTGTTGCCTATGCCAAAAGGACACTATGAAGAGACTTCAACAGGCTGATTACCATCAATTCCCCAGCAGCAGTGCAGCACTGGCTAAAAGAGTGCACAAGAATATTCTCGCACTTTGTGAACTTACTGACCTTCCCATACCCATCAATTCAGCCAGGTTAAATGAAGACTGTCTTGGCACAGGTGAGTCACTAAAGAGATATGACGCAAAGTACCACCCGAGCAGTTTCTTGATGTTCAGTAACACAAGATAGAAAAAAGCAGGCGGTGTAACAGTATGTCTAACATCAAAGACACTCCTGTCCAAAAAGCATTCCTGGAAGATGTGCAGAGTCTTTGTAGAGCAGTGGAAAAGTTCAGAAATCCATTCTTGGATGAAACATCCTCTGAGCTTCTGACACTAGATTCCAAATATATAATGGACGGTCATGAGGTTGACGCTTTGAAGAACTACATTCTTGAATGAATGAAGACGCTTGAGTGGTTTATGTATAATCTAGAAAACGTATATCACACCATGAAGTGGAACAGTTTCAAAATATTCAACACACCCAGAACAAAGACTGCAAAGAAGCTGGGGAATGCTGTGAAACAAGACTGCAATCTCTTTGCAAACTTGTTCATCTCTTGCCAAACAAGATAAGTAGATCTGGAATGGTTCTTCAAGTACGAAAATGCAAACTTGCCAGCTTCTATCAGCTCAAACAGAGATCTCTACCGAGGAAACAAATTAGAACTTCTTGCTTGCTGAGAGAAGCAGGTGGAAACGTCTGCAGATGAGCCAGAAACTGATGCCACATGCATTGACGGAGCACACCCAGCACATGCTATTCGACCCAGACATCTAACCTTCTAGGACTATGCTGAACAAGATTTTGTTGGAAAGATAAACAAGTATGCTGAGAGGTACGAACACACTGATGTAGTACTTGACACAGTTCACAGTCATTCTATTACAAAAAAATAGGGGAACCCAGCAGCAAGTACTAGAAAAAAGAAAGGTTCCCCAGAACTGGCCCAGTTTTCTTCAAAATGAGGAGAAGAAAAAGTAGCTGTATCCTTTCCTAACCGGTTGCCATAAAAAAAAAAAGAGACACTAAGCTCAATGGTTCCCCGTCGTAAAACTTAAACCGTCATATCCACTGCATTCCAGCGGAACTGTAGGACTCTTGGGAGTAAGTTACACAAGATATAGATCATCCTGTCAATACACAGGCCAGACATGATTTGTCTACAGGATTTGCGTTTGTTAGATGATCCTGATCCTCCATAGTTCAAGCACTACTACTCTCATAGAAGAAATGAGCATCATGGAGTTGCCATATTCACACACAAATTACACCTACATATTGGAATGTTCCTAATTTCTACTCTGGAAGCTGTTGCTTGCAGAGTTAAATTTAATAAAATGTATTGCCTACTTGCTCCTATGTTCACCACGGGGCCCGATTGATAGTGATGCCTTAAATTAAATTTTTGAAGACCTTCCTGGAAATAAGTTGGTATTGGGCAACTTTAACGCCCATCACTATCAGTGGGGTAGCATTAGGATCGATGGTTTGGGGGAACAAGTAGCTGATGCAATACTGCACTCCCACATCTGTCTTCAGAACGATGGTAGAGTGACTCATGTAGGTGATCGTACTGATAATTTTTTGGCTATCGAATTGTCTCTGGCCTTCCCAGTTTTTCATCAGGATTTTTTGTGGGATCTTTGTGCCCACTCCTTGAGAGGTGATCGTTTACCCATTTGCCTTTCTTATACAAGTGACATTATTTAGAATTCTCCTCTTCCAAAATTTACCTTAGAAGGCAGATTGGGGATCCTTCTCAAGGATCTCCAATTCAGATATATCTAGGGGGATCATCGATGTAAAATTTCAAAGTTTTACCAATGCCTTATTACACGTGGCTGAGGCTGCTTTTCCCATGACTTCTACAGGTCCTGCAAAGCACACAGCTCATTCGCTGATCCCGGACTGTCAAAAAGCATTAAAGGTAACGCGACAGGAGACACAGGATTTTTTTTATAGTCAGCCTACTGAGTAACACTTTTTGCATAAAAACAAGCAAGGTCTGTGGCAAGGAGAATAATTAGACTTCTGACGGTCTTTTGTATCCACGATGAATCATTTTGGCCCACTAAGTAAAGTCTGATCCACCATTAAAACTTAAATAAACACACCAACATCCCTTCGATGACTGCATTTAGATAACACCGTTTATGGCGATCCCGTGGACGTAACTAACAGCCTCATCAGTTTTTCTCATGTTAGAAGCTCAGCCAACTACAACGTGAATTTTCCAGATCATAAATGAATGTCTGAGCCACAAATTTTAGATTTTGCCACAGAAGATGTAAACTCTCCATACAGTCTAGAGATTATGAAAAACGAACTTCTCCTTGCCCTCAGATCCTGTAAAGATGCAAGTCTTGGACCAGACACAGGACAACCTGATTAAGTAGTTAGCACTGTACAATGTGTTTTGTGCTTCCAGAACGTTCCAAAGCTCATGGCACTTTGTAAATATCATACCCACACCCAAATGGGCTGTCGTCATATGAATCCCGCTTCATTTCATCATATTGTGTAGACTTCTTGTCCATGTAAATGCATGGAAATAGCGATCAATAATAGGTTTGTTTTTGCTTTAGAGTCAAAGAATTTGCTAATTGATCGACAATATGGCTTCCGTAAATACAGAACTTCACTAGGTCATTTAATGAATTTTGAGTATTGCACTTCGGAAGCACTTACCAATAAAGAATTCATGATAAGGGAGTTCTTGGACGTCTATAAAGCCTATGAACTGACGTGGCAACACAGTATACTAATGAAAGTCTGTGCTTATGGTTTAAGAAGTAATTTTCGTATTTTTATTTCCAATCTTTTTAAGAGACAGAGCTGTCTTTGATATTGCCCCATAATGTTACATCGGATATATTCATCCAAAAAAAGGGGTGGCTCAAGGAATTGTGGTTAGTCCCACTTTGTTTAGCAATATGATCAATGATATTCTGCCACAGCTCCCATCCTGAGGAAGCTTCAATACTTACTCTGTGCATATGATGGTGTAATATGGCATTCTTCTTATAATGCACAATTTTTGGCTGGCCGGATTTAAGCAGCCTTTGATTCCATCTACTAATGGCCCTTGCAATGAGGTTTTAAGTTTACCATCCCTGACACTGATAGAGCTCTCTCTCCGTGCTAAGGGAACTTTGTATATGGTGTGTGTTAGGAGTGTAATGGTGTATGGTAGTAAGACCTGGGTAGAAAAAGAAGAAGATATTTGTAGGCTAAAACGTACAAAAAATGACACTGATTCGGCGGATGTGCAGTGCGTCCTTGAGGTCAATGGAAGAGTAAAGGGGAAGGATGGGACTGGAGTGTATTAGTGTTGTGATGAGGAGGGATAGATTGAGATGGTTTGGGCATCTGGAGATAATGGGGGATGACAGCTGGGTGCAGAAAGTGAGGAGTGTGAAAATTGGCGGAGGAGTTGCGAGAGGGAGACCGAGAAAGACCTGGGACGTCATAGTGAGTGGCCTCAGGGATAAGGGACTGAATAGGGACGCTGCCAGAGATCGAACAGCATGGAGAGCAGCCATTAGTTGACCAAGGCCGATGCATGAAAGCATATTGGAGCCTTTATAAGCGAACAGAAAGGAAACGTCCCTAAGTGTGCTGCTGTAGTCTTTATCACTCGTAACATCCCTGATTTGTGTTGGACTTTGGATAATCAGTTGGCACCGTTTCAAAATTCTTTAAAATTTCTGTGTTTGCATTTTGATTGGAGATTGAACTTTAAATGTCACGTCAGTAATTTAATTGCCATCAGCTGGACCTCTCATGTCAGATCACTTGCTAAATTCGCCTCAAAGAAACCTGGATAATTGTACAGAGTCCGTAGCTTCTTTACTGAGGAGCAGTGAACCATAGTCTATAAAACAGATGTGCACTCTCAGATGGAATCTAGCTCACCCTTGTAGAATGGATGAGGAAAGGTTGCACTAAGGCAGCTAGACAAAATTTGGAACAAAGCTGTTAGAATTAATATCCCTGCTATTACAAATATACTACCGTCCCTACAGGTAAGAAGGAATGTTGTCTCCCTTGTATTATTTTACAAGTACAGTACTTTTATGGCAAATGCTCAGACGAATTTGCGTCCATTGTGCCACCTCTCCATGCCTTCCTCTGTGCCACATGGGCATCTGATAGCACTCATGACTGGAATGTCACACTGCCATATTCCAGAACTTCCGCCCATCAGAAATCTTTTATTCCTCGAACTGCATCTCTTTGGAACTCACTTCCCCAGAGTTGTTTCCCCCCAAACTTCAGCCCACAGCTGTTAAAGTCCAATTGTCATGGATTTTTTTTTATGAATGGAGGACACCAGTAATCTGGTGTATGGATTATTATTTATTCTATTAATTTCCTTTCCTTCCTCTGTTCTGTTATTTAAGAGAAATAAAATAATGTCCTTAAGTACCTAACGGCAACTGCTTGGGGAGCCAATAGAAAAGGTTTGTGAATGGTGTCAAAGTCATTTATAAATCTAAGCTGGACTATGGCCCACAGCTGAATGGGTCGGCATCTGATGCCACACTGAAGAGGTTGGATGTGTTACAGGATAAAATGTTTGCAATTGTATCTTGGAGCCGTGAAGTGTACGTGTGTAGCTCGTATGGAACTGGAGGGGAAGGGTACCAGCCCTCTTTACTCCCGAGACCACCTGGCTTTTTCATATGGCATACTAACGTTTAGAAAATCTGATTTCGGAAATGTGACCTGTACCCCTATCCCCCCCCCCTTGTGTCAACACTACCATCTTGAGAGGTGGGTTCATTGGTCACTTGGTTTGCACCTTCACTTAATGACTTGACAGCCTGGTGTGAACTTCAGTGACTGTACCAAGTAGCTACTTAAAATAGCACACTGGGAGCCACTCAGTTTTGATGTTGATGTCTCATGGCTCGCAGGACTGAAGGCCAAGGTGCTGGAGGCAAACGTCCTCTACTTGTTTGGGAACATCATTAGGCGTCATTTGAGGTCCCCAGATTGGCTCCAAAACGAGTGATTGTGTGGGTTCTAATATGTGGTCGACTGAATGTGTGGGTGAGGGGGGATGAGACACACTCCCAATGTGGGGGAGGTGGTGTGGGGGATATTATGGTGGAAGGAAACAAGCAAAACGATCATAGCAGGGAAATTGCCGCGTCATTTGATATTAATAGGGGGTGAAGGGAGGTGGAGGAGGGATGGGAGGTCTGGTGGGGGTGAGGGGTAATGAGACACACCTCCAATGCAGTGGACGTGGTATGAGGGGTATTATGGCGAGAGGAAACACTCACAAAGCGATCATAGCAGGGAAACTGCCACATCAATAGATATGAAGAGGGGGAGGGAGGTGGAAGAAGGGGGGGATCGGTGGGGGGGGGGGGGTGAGTGGGCATGAGACACTCCCCTCATACAACGTTGATGTGCTATTTGTGAGTAATTTGGGTGGGAGGGGACAGAGCTGGCTGTATCGAATCAGCAAGAAGGAGGTGGAGAAGTGGTTGGGGGGGTGTCCCCCCACAGTCCTGATGAATGGATGCGATATTCCTTTCCACCACTTCATCCCTTAGTTCTGATTGGGTATGAACCATTTACGTCATAAATGGGGCTGACTTAGCGCTCGGCAGTTTTTGACAGACCTATGATCGTAAGTCACAGGACTCTACATGGCAAACTAGCAAACTGATGATCGTCAGTAATAGTACTTTAGGGATTAAGAGGCAACGTCTGTTCAGGAATTTTTTCACAGCTTACATGTTTCTGATATGCAAGTTATACCCTCTAACAGCTTGATTAATATGTTCTTTGTAATATAACTTTGAATTAAAATAAGCATCCATATATCGACCAGAACTGACTGGATGAAGCTGTGACACACAATTGTTCAAAGCCAGGACATTTTCAGTGTCTTCACCCTTTCTGTTTCTTCTTCTGATGATGATCTCAGTTTTACCATCATTCAGGTTAAGTTTCCTCTGTGCCATCCAAATCTTAATATCAGACATTAGAGATTAAAGCTTAGTCCTGGTATCATTAATATCTGACATCTTAACATAGGCTGTGTGTCATCAGCATAAAAATGATAGGACACGTCGTGAGCATCAAGGAAAGATGATAAACTACTCGTGTAGATTGTAAATAGAAAGAAAATAATGTGTTAAGATTATTAGTCCAGAGATAACAGAAAGATCTTTTTACTGAAAGGTTGTAACTCCCTACCTATATTTATAACATATGGTGTAGGGCGTGGTGTTAGCTGGAAATGATAGCTGGTGGGAGGAGAAGAGGGCAAGTTGCAGGTCACCAGGTAACTGGAGGTTTGATAGTGAGTAGATTCATGGTCGGGATGAAGGCTTGGTGACAGACAGGTTTAGCGACACATGCTAGGCGACAGGTAGTCTTGGTGACAGAGAGGCTCGGTGACTGATGGGCTAGATGACAGACAGGCTCCTTGACAGAAGGCTAGTTGATAGATTGGCTCGATGACAGACAGGTCCTATGACAGACTGGCTCGATGACAGACAGGTTCTATGACAGACTGGCTCGATGACAAAAAGATTCTATGACAGAGTGGCTTGATGACAGATAGGATCTAAGACAAACTGGCTCGATGTCAGACTGGGTTGGTGACAGATGGCAAGCAGTCAGTTTACAGACTACTGGATTTGACAGTAGAGAGGCATGAAATAAGGCATGTTCTATCCCACCACCACCACCAAAATGTGAAATGTGGACCCATACATGTACCATCAGGATCTCAGGTTATATCTTAAAGACTCCATATTACTATTGGATGCTTTACTGAGAGCTTAGATGAGACACCCATGGAATGTAGTTGATCTCTAGCATTCAGTCTTTCAGGGTAGAGGTTAAATTTCCTTCGTGTATGCTGCCCAGTGTCACGGCTACACTCCCTCCTCCCTCCATATCCTTTGTCCTAAATATGACACGAAAATTTCCCTGCCATGTTCAGTCTGTGTTTAATACTCCCACAATATATTTATCCTTTTTTTTTTTTTTTGTGGTAGGTGGGGGCGACCATCATCCACTCAGTGTGGCGGTACTGTATTTTTAGGGTAGCTCTACACTGAGTGGCAAGACAAGTGATTTCCTGTAAACCAGGAAATCATTGACAATGCTGGGTGGTAACCTAATAACCAACCAACACGTGTTCCGTGCGTGACAGCAAGTGGGTTGGAGGCTGGTTAGTGCCCCTCCACGGAAAACAACTAACTAAAAATACGAACAAGAAGCCTCGACCAGGACTGACCAACAGGTGACGACTAAGGACCGAACAAAGGACAGGGTACGGATTGCCACATGGAATATAAAGGGTGGAGATGATGAGGTGAGAGAGAGATTGTCTAGGTGCTTGAGGGTGCAAAAGTGGATGTATTTTGATTAACTGAAACTAAATGGGCACATGCTTATCATACTTAGAGGTGAACGTCATTTCTCTAATGGGTGCGTTCACAAACTTAGGAGTCGCCAGTGATTGCCGGGTAATCTTATTAGGAACTCGGTCGACTACTCATGGCTCACAAAACCATATATTTTCTAAAATCCGTTCCCTTTCATGATATTTAGTAACGAAGAGTACATAAACTGTTCAGTATTGTATTCACTGGTTATTATACCAGTTTTCTATACATGATATACTAAAATACTGCAGAACAGTTGCTAGAATGCATAAAACGACAAGTGGCCCGTAAGCATTTGTCACATAATATTAGAAGTTTCGCTGTATGTTTAATTTGAAAAGCTTATCATTTAATTATCAGAGACTGATGTATCATCTGGCAAATGCTGTATCGACTATACATTATAAAAAGACGCACTTTATGAAGCCGAAACCGTGCGAAGACGAAGACGCTGAACGAAATCCCAAGTACTAATGTTTCCAGGAAGGCAACAACAAAACATGGTGAGGGCGTGTGCATACAATCTTCATCTGATTCCTATACATATTTTGCAGCCAAACAACTTCATGTTAGTATCATTTATAAACATCTATCTGAAAGTGTTATTTAATTAAAACTGTAAAAAAAAACGTATGGCTAGGAATGTACTTGGTTTTAAGCTACAAAGTATATTTATCAAGTTTAGACAGTTTTGTTAATTTAATGATTTCCTTCAAATTTATCATAATGAAGCTTCTTTTCCTCATGTTGTTGAGTAGATATATTAATAAAACTATACTTATGAATGAAGTGATAAAGGAAACACTTACAAAACAGTAGTTTAGTCGACTGCATTTTTATTTTTCCTATTAAGTTATCAGGTGAGAATTGGCAAGTTTTGGGAATTTCTGACTTAGGAGACACCTAATATCAGACTCTGTGAGGGAACAAAGCAGGCAACACATCTAAAGTTGGATGAATGTGTGTGCTGCTGGTTTGTGAACGCTCACGCTGCAGTACTGGCAAGATATACTATTAATTCATTACAAAAGCCATAAAAGGAATGTTTCTCGTCATTTAGGCATATCATCCTCATTTACAGTAGAACTATTTGTCATAATAAAGTTTAATGACACCTAATGAAGTGGGTGGTGCACGGCTACAACGTTAAATGATCATGGAAAATATCGGAATTTGTGTGTGTGTGTGTGTTTTTCCTCCCCTCACTTTCCTAGTAATCGGTTGGGTAAGATTTACTACAAGACTCACAAAGCGTTAATCGTCAATATCTGGCGTCGTGTGAATTATGATCTTACTTCGTCTGTACTTATTTTGCAAAATAAATCTAATCCTATGGTAGCATTATAATTGGATTTAGATTACAGAAGAAAACTCAGGAAGGTTACAGTCTGCTTTATTGCTTTATAACCTGTCAACTGCCAACTGCAATAATTCTCTCCCTCTCCAATGCTACTACTCTTGTTGAGGCTCTCTCACCTCTCCCCCAACCCAGCCCCCCCCCCCCCTTTCCATAACCTGTCAACTGCCAACTGCAATAATTCTCTCCCTCTCCAATGCTACTACTCTTGTTGAGGCTCTCTCACCTCTCCCCCAACCCAGCCCCCCC
>JAGKTI010032463.1:0-11892 GCA_018397915.1 Birgus latro
CTGAGCGAAAGTTCGCTACATTTACATTGACAACTAATTGTTATGTAGCGTGATGTATGTGATACACGGTGTAGGTGTAACAGTTGTAGTGTAACTGTACCTACGTGTAAAGCAATAATAATAATACAAATTAATGCAATAATAAAGGCAACGAGGGAAGAGGAGAAGAGGTGGCAGCATGCAGCAGAGACAATCAGTGGTCCTGGACATCTGCTTCACACAGCAACTGTACCTGTGGAATGAGTCAAGGTGGAACATCAATAGTGTCAATGTGAGAATTTGAACTATATTACAATTTCATCCACCCAGCTATCAATCCATACACAACAGAAAGTACGCTTTAGCTGAAAATCAATTGACAGCAAGTTTCGTACATATGAGGTCGCCATTATTTCCTTAATAGCTGCCCTTTTTAACCTATACTTATGCCTAATAAAGGGCTCGTCATCGGTGTCCTCGGTTTGGATCGCCGTGACTGCCCGTTTGTCATCAGTGTCCTTGGTTGGGATCGCCGTGACTGCACACTTATAGCTATACTTACTATTACAAAGGGCTCGTCATCAGTGTCCGCGGTTGGGATCACCGCAACTACCCGTTTGTCCTCGGTGTCCTCGGTTGGGATCGCCGTGACTGCTCGCTTATAACTATACACTTATTGCTACAAAGGGTCGTCGTCGGTGTCTGCGGTTGGGATTGCTGCGACTGCCAGTTTGTCATCGGTGTCCTCAGTTGGGATCGCCGTGACTATGCACTTATTACTAATAAAGGTAAGTCGAGAATCCCTATGCAAACTTGGGCAGGTCATATTTTAACACCCTGCGTGGGTGTGAACACTCATGTGGCTTTTGTGTAATCTCCGGGAATCCTCAGAGAGGCCCACAGCTCGAGACACACAACAAGGTCATTCAAACACAGCCTCAGATTGCCTCTGCAGGGTCTCAAACTCCCCCCTTATCCTACGGTACATATAATATGTACGAGCCCTACGCTTACGACCAATAAGGGCTCATCATCGGTGTCCGCGGTTGGGATCGCCGTGACTACTCATCTGTCCTCGGTGTCCTTGGATGGGATAGCTGTGACTGCACATTCATCATCGGTGTCCTCGGTTGGGATCTCTGTGGCTGTGCACTTATGAGCTATGGTACATATGTATGTACAGACCCAAGACATATTATATCCTGTGGGGCCAACGAGTGAGACGTCAGGTCTTAGTAGCATAGTACTGACTGGGAACCAAGCTAGTTCTTGGATTGCTCAAATCTCTTAGAACAGCACAGTGTCATGGAACCCAGCGTATGACAGATACCCACATTAATCATCATTCAGCAGGCGAAACATCAGGTCTGCACCTACATTTTCGCTTCCCTTGATGTATCTCACAAGAAAGTTAAATTGCTGCAAATACAGTGTCCAGCGTGTCAATCATGCATTAGCCGTCTTAGTTGTGCTGAGACTAGTGAGTGGCATATGATCAGTTTCCAGAGTAAATGGTCTCCATACAAATAATAGTAATATTTCTTGACACCATCAACCATAGCCAAGAGTTCCTTCTCCACAGTACTATAATTCCTCTAAGCAGGTTTTAGTTTACGGCTGTGATAAGCCACTGGGAAAATTCCACCTTCCGATTCTTGCATCAGTACTGCACCTACTCCATCTTGTGAGGCATCGGTACGCAGTACGAAAGGTTTATTGGAATTAGGGAGCTGTAAAATGGGCTCCTTACACAGCATGTTCGTTGATGATGTCCATGTGCATTCTGCCACGTTGGAGGAGCACCTCAGACTCTTGGAAATTGTCTTCAGTAGACTCCAGATTTTCAGCATGACTGTGAAACCTAGCAAGTGCAAGATTGTGAAGTAGAGTTACTCGGACATATCGTTGGCAACAATTGCTGCAGGTGTCAGGGCGATAAGATCAGAAAAGTTAAGGAAGCCCCGAGACCCGTGACCAAGAAACAGGTTAGGGCATTCCTCGGTTTAGCAGGGTATTATAGAAGTTTTATCCCCAATTTTGCTCTCATTGCCCAGCTGTTGTACAAGACGCTTCAGAAGCATGCTCCAAATACCGCTGAATGGGGAGAGGCGCAAGAGAGATCCTTTGCCACCCTCGTACTTACTGTATATTCATATCAAGTTGTCAAAACTTTTGTCATTCTTTCGTGAGTGATTGTCTTTATGTACAGACAGTGCATTCCTCTGAGCTATAATTTCTGAATTATCGCTCCTGCCTCTCTGGTCATAGCCCGGCCACACCCTTTCACACGCCCTTGCGTCAGACACTCGGAAACAGAGTCAGTCTGCTTCTTAGTCACGGAGTGTCTGGTTGTGCCATACGAAGGCTCGAGCGATCACTTTTCTTAACGATTTCAGGTCTCAGCTTGTATTGGCGTGTATTCCTGAAGCTCCCACCAGCTTGGTGATCGACTACAGCAGCACGGTCTCGCCTATACCGATCAGTATTTTCTTTTGTTTTTCCTAGGCTTAGGTTTCTGGGTTATTTAGCTATTTTTCTGAGTGTTTGAGTGAGTGCATTTCCCTTTCTTTGATTTGAATTAATTCATGTAGCGTAAATTTATTTTCTTGTATTCAATAAATTTACAGTTCGTTTTCTTGAGCTTTGTTAAATGTAACAGTCGTGTTTTATTTCCCCACATATTTAGTACACTTTTGCTACTCCACGTTAGCACAACTCCTTATATTAATCATGACTGGTACTTAGGCCAGCTTTTGCTATTAATCCTTAAATACTTTGTGCTGGCTAGGAGTTTGGCTCAGCCAAGATCCTGATTATTATTATTATTATTTGAATGTTAAGGGGAGAAACTAACTTTCTCAGAGGCCAACAGTGCTGTAATACAGCCTACTTGAGCATTTAGTCTCTGCTGTGTACTGTTGAGAAAGTCTATAAATTCTCGACACTAGAGAATTGGCGAAGTAAGCCAGCATAAAAGTGAAGTCGCTATTTGATTTCACGAGTCTATTCTCTCGTAATAAATGACTCGATAGTCATTCCTAGCACACATGGCTATACACTGTATACTCCAATTATACAAAATTACATTTTCACCCTGACATCTGGAAAAACAAAAGATACTAATCAGTATAGGTGAGACTGCTTCTGTAGTCGATCACCAAGCTGGTGGGAGCTTCGGGAACTCCCGCCAATACAAGCTGAGACCTAAAATCGCTAAGAAAAGTGATCGCTCGAGCCTTCGTACGCCACAACCAGACACTTCATGACTAAGAAGCAGACTGACTCTGTTTCCAAGTGTCTGACGCAAGGGCGTGTGAAAGGGTGTGGCTGGGCAACGGCCAGGGAGGCAGGAGCGATAATTCAGAAATTATCGCTCAGAGGAATGCACTGTCTGTACATAAAGACAATCACTCGCGAAAGAATGACGAATGACGAAAGTTTTGACATCATGATGTGAATATAAGTACGCGAGTGGACGGTTGAGAGAATGAGCGAAATCTCGTGCATTTCAGAATCATTCGTTTTTCCCGCAAAATCACTCGATGTCATAATTTGCGTTACATAATTTTACGACGTAGAAAATTCGTGACACCCTGTGAATTGTATTCTCCTATATAACTGCTTTTAAGAATATACAGTGAACTTACGTTTGTTTCAGTTAATCTCAAATTTTCTGCGCTTATTTAACATTTCGTACGGGACCTTTCAAAATTGACTTGACAGGTAAAGAGTAATTACACGCAATGGAAATTAAATGCTACTCCTGCTTACAGGAGAGGACAGCATTTCTTTAAAATGCTTCTCCTGCTTAAGGGAAAGGACATCCCTGAGAGGAGAACACGTCTTAACAATGCCACTCCTAATACAGGTGAAGAAAATACACCTTCAAAATGCTACTACTACTTAACGGCCGCATTACAATAAATGCTACTCCTGTTATGCGAAGAAGTTAATCAAATTACTACATAATAAACGTGAAATAATTACCATACACATGAAATAAATTAAAAGTGATTGAAATTTATTCATTACCATTGATACTGACTTTCCCAAAACTGTAAAGAAAACTAAAAGATAATTCGATTTTAACAAGACCACAGTGTTTCGAATAATTATTCCTGTGGTCGAACTGATTCGAATGCTGTTAAGTTCAGATCAGTCGGGGGAAAGGAAGGGGAGTGACTTGCCAACCCTTGAGTGCCCAAAACCTACATGTGCGTCAGCATATAGGGGTTTTAAGTCCAACAATACTTGACATTGCTGCAAACCACGGACACCCCAAGTCTCACAGTTAAGTCCCATACTCAGCATTATATCCTAATTTGGCCAAATAGGTGAGGTATTAGGTGGGAAAGAGACAAAGACCGGCACGGATAACGATACGTATGTGTCGTTACGACGCATGACTTACCAATATAAGGAAAATTATGGTATTTGTTTATGAATAATGCGATCTCGTCCATTGGTTCACAGGAAGACAGTGCCTGCTAACACTAACTGATTAGTGTTCTCCTTTGTTGTCCACAGAGTTCGATGCAGTAAACCAGGAGACTTGGTGGGTGATGCCATACTTCAACCAGGATCAATACTGATTTATTAGGAAGTAAATATTAAGTAACGACTATTTGCTGTTTCTTATATAAAACCCAACCTTTAATAATAACGCAATTTAAGAAGGTGAGGGATTTTTAGATGGTTGTTCCCAAGAAGCGGTTATTTTCCACAAAGATTTTTTGTCCTTCGAACCGGATCCTTGTTGTTGTGGCACTAGTAAAATTTACAGAGTTGTTACAGAAGGTCACTCACAAGTTCCCAGTGTTAAACCTGCTTCTCATGATATAGAAATTGTTACCTGTAAAGTGACTGGTGGTTAATTGAAAGAGTTTTGGGATCATCCACGGTTTCGTTGTATGTGTGAACATGAATATGAATTGGCCATTTTCTTCTAAGGAGGCATTTATATTTACAATGGCTGTGACCCTAAGGAACTCAGATTGTTCTAGTGGCTAATCACTTATTGTAATTAATAAGAAAGTGAAAGTAACTTTACTAGAACCATGAGATTACTCTTATCTTTGCAATACAGTCTCCCCTTCAAGTTCTAGCAGTACAGATGCACTTTGGGAGATGTTATACATCTGTTGTCTGTACCTTCCACCTTCCGTTCCTGTTATGTGTGCTGACCTAGAGATCCTTAGCAGTCAACATTAACCTCCTTTTCTACCTCTTGGTGACCTTAATGGCCGCCATCCATTGTGGGGTGACTCACTTTCAAATCCGGGGGTGATCATCTTGCCTCTTTGGTTGGGGATTTAGATTTGATTGTCCTAAACGATGGGAGGCAGACCTATTTTCATGTTCAGACTGGCACGTGTTCGGTCATTGACCTCACCATCTCCTCCTCTGATTGTGCCCTTGATTTTTCTTGGGAGGTTCTGGATAATCTTCGTGGTAGTGACCATTATCCTGTGTTGGTCCAGACTACTCGCTCTGTTCCTGCAACCCGTGTGCCACGCTGGTGTCCAGAGAGGGCTGATTGGTTGCTCTTTGAGGAACTATGTGTATTTGCCTACAGGGTTGCAGATTTTTCAAATATCGATGATGCCAAACGTTATTTTACTAAGACTCTTTTCTCAGCAAGGGTTTATTCAATCCCACGGACTGCTGATGTTTTTTCCTAGAGACCTGTGCCATGGTGGAATGATGACTGCTCTATAGCAAATGGAGCTTACAAAGCTGCTGCCCTGTGGGTATTTTGCCAATCGTGATGTTTTTCTTAAAATCCAGTTTCACAGAGCACATGCTCATTACAGATGGGTAATGAAGAATGCTCGCCGTAACTCGTGGAGGTTGTATGTTTTTACAATTTCGTCCTATACTCCAATGCGCCTATGGTGTGGAAAAAGATGCACAAGATTTCTGGTTGGTTTTTGCCCCCCCTCCCTACTGGTGTTGCGACTTCATGGAAATCTTGTCTCTGCACCATATGCAGTAGCCTCTTCTGTTGCGAATAAGTTTTGTGCTGTCTCTAAAAAGGATCCTTCTGAGCCGTGTGCTAGCTTTCATTGGAATCTGGAGAGGCTGGGTCAGACTTTCGCTCTCGTGGCAGAGAGCCTTAAAATTTAGACTTCAGCCTCCATGAGCTGCGTGCTGCCCTCTCGGAGTGTGGTGATGCTGCTCCTGGGCCTGACGACCTTCCATATGCTCTGCTCCATCATCTGCCGACTGACTCTTCACAGTTTTTATTGGACCTTCTTAACAGGGTTTCGAGTGAGGGCTCTATTCCTAAGAATTGGAAAATGGGTATTGTCCTCCCCATTCCCAGTCCTGGTAAGGACCATTCACATGTCTCTATCGCCCTATTTTTTTTAACTTTGAGATTTTCGGCCCTCTGCCGATTATGTCTGTGCCAGATTTGACTGGGAGCACATAGAGCGTGCCGTCACTCATCGATTTTTGTACGTAATCGGCTACTGTACACTAACTTTTTATGATAGACTAATGAATGTGGTACCGTTTAAAAGATGAATAGTTGCTCTTTATCGTAGTATGGTTGAAAAAGGTATATACGATAGCTAAAAGGCCAGTAGGACAAGTAGAAGTTACCCGAAATAGAAAATCGCACACGCCTCTGCAGAAAAAATTTGTAAAAAAAAAGAGTTATGTGAAATTTAATACCACCATGTCAATCTACAGTAAATTCCCTTTCTATTGATATATAGGTTATGACAATTTGTCAGTTTTCACAGAGAAAAGAGAAAGCCCTTGCTGTCAAATATCGTGGCTGGTAATGCTGATATTATTCATGGTAAGAACCTATTTATTATGAATATCTATATGATGTAGCCGTCACTGTAATAACAAATAGTTGGAAAAGGATAAACAGGATAGTGAATTTGGAACAAACCCAGATAGGAGATGGAAAACGTGCCAAAAAATATATTGTTTCGAATGATTTGAATTCGAGTCATCAGAATCTCTACAGTTGCATTTATAATGACTCGACAACGCGTCATCGGAATTTCAAAGGGTTAACATTGTGTGTGTGCAAGCTGTTTGAGAAGATGGTCAATGTCAGGCTCGTATGGTTTCTCTTTCCTTCGCAGAGTAGCTTCCGTAAATTATGGTGTACTTCAGACAGCTTTATCAGGCTCAAGGCGTCGATCTGTGAAGCTTTTGCCCCTAAGAAGTATCTTGTGGCTGTGTTCTTTGACCTTGAGAAAGCTTATGACACAGCCCTGCACCATAGCATCTTCCAGCAACTTTATGCCTTTGGTTTACGTGGTCACCTGCCTGTGTTACTTGGAGACTTCTTGACTGATCGTGTCTTTCGGGTCTGTGTGGGTTCACCCTCTCTGCGCCACTGTGCCAGGAGGAAGGTAGTCTTGAGTGTTTCCCTGTTGGTGGTGGCCATCAATGGTTTTCTCGACTCTGCGCCTGCTGGGGTATCGTCATCCCTTTATGTGGAAGACTTAACTATATGGTTTTCTGGCTCCTGCCTGTCTGCTACTGAGCAGTGCATGCTACTTGCCTTGGACAAGATCTCTGCCTGGGCCACTTCCAAGGGTTTTCGGTTTTCCCCATCCAAGAGTGTGGCTATGCACTTTTGTAGACGAAAGGAGTACACCCGGACCCTGATCTCCAGCTTTGTGACAGGAGACTCATTTGCGCAGCAGAGACGAAATTCTTGGGCCTGACATTTGACTGCCATTTGACTTGGGTTTCACACTTGGCAAATCTTACAGCATCATGTATGAAGGCTCTCAGTCTATTGAGGGTTCTTTCCCATACCTCTTGGGGTGCTGATTGGCGGACACTCTTGCATTTGCTTCAGGTTTTTGTAACCTCGAAGCTGTCATATGGCTGCAGGGTCTACTGCTCTGCCACCGAGTCCAGACTAAAAACTCTAGATGCTGTCTATCATGCTGGTCTTGGCCTTGCAACTGGGGCTTTTCGGTCATCTTCGATTCCCAGCTTGTTTGTGGAAGCTGGTGTGCTTCCCTTAGATTTACTGCATCGGTCTGTTGCAGCATGGTGCTGGCTCTGGTTCATCGCCTTCCAAACTCGCTTGTCTGTGAGTGTGTGATGCAATGGTCTTGTTTTTTGTATTGTAGTAGACAATTTTGCATGCCTCGTCCGTTTGGCTATAGGGTTCAGGATATCATGGAGTTTGGTTTGTTGGCAGTACCTGTTAGTCCTGTATGGATCCCGAGGGTTGCTCCGTGGATCTTGCCCTAGGTAACTTTCTGCAGGTTTTTTGCAGGCTCAAAGGATTCTGTTGCACCTCAGTTTCTTTTAGTTATTTTTACATTATTGTAGTCATGGTGGTTCTGTGCCTGTGTATACTGATGGCTCATAATCTGCCTCTGGCGTTGGTTTTGGAGTGGTGTTTCCCAACTTTAGCCATGGAGGTAGTCTTCCTTTGGCTGCCTCAGGTTTTACTGCAGAGTTGTCAGCTTTCGTTTTAGCTCTGAAGTGGTGTTTGTTCACCGTGGATATTATTATACTATTTTTAGCCACTCTCAAGGGGTGCTTTTGGCCCAGGACTCTTTTAACTCTTCCCATCCTATAGATTTAGCTATACTGGAATGGCTGTTCCTCATTCGTCGTCGGGGAAAGAGAGCGCATTTCTGCTGGGTTCCCACACACGTTGGTGTCATGGATAATGAAAGGGTAGATGCACTAGCTAAGGCTACAGCTTTGCGACCTGTGTGCGCTCCTTGTCCTCTACCTGCTACTGATTTATGCACTCCACTGTTATCTGCTGTTCTTGCTTGTTGGCAGTTGCGGTGGGATAGCGTTCCAGTCAACAAGCCAAAGAAATGTACGAAGTTCGTCTACAGTTTGTCCTACAATGTCTCGTAAGTTAGAGACTGTTCAGGCTCACCTTCTCGCTGGACATGCCAGGCACACACATGAGTTCCTCATGTGTGGAGGCTGCAGCCATTCTCTGATGACTTTTTGGTTCCCCTTACTCTCAGGCCCTTGCTGGTTGAGTGTCCCAGTTTGGGCGAATTACATCGGAGGCTGCTATTGAAGCACCGAGGGGAGGTTGGTGTTTACTGTTTCTCTTCGATGCTTTGGCGAGAGCCTGGTACCCCTGGAGACGATGTCTTTTTATTTCTGAAGGAGACTGGGCTCCTTCACCTTTTATGATTTCATTGTTTTTACTTTGATGTCTTGTTTTTACTATGGAGTTTTGCGTTTTAACATAATGTTATGTTTCTACTGCCTATATTTTTGCTTATAGGCGCCACATGACCTTGTTTGCCGTGCCATCTCTCTCTCTCTCTCTCTCTCTCTCTCTCTCTCTCTCTCTCTCTCTCTCCCTCTCTCTCTCTCTCTCTCTCTCTCTCTCTCTCTCTCTCTCTCTCTCTCGGCCACCGACCCTCCTCTCCCCAACTCACTCTCAAACCCACTGAACCTTACGTGTTCCGTCTACACACTTATGACATGTATTTGCTCCTTACATATGATTTATGTGGAAATTAGGCTCTGAATATAAACTTGATATATATTTTAAAATCATGCGTATTTTATTAAGCTAAGCATAATACAAGAGTGGATAAATAAATTATAAAATAGATATGGTTTCCACTTTTATTGATATACATATCATCACCATAAGTATTATAAACATCAACTGTTTACATTTATAATTCAATCGCCCACTTCATTTCACACACAAACTCATCACGTTTTACCTCTCACATTAATATCCACCGCATCACTCCACCGTCCACTTTAATGAAATCCACTTAAACTTTACACTCCCACCCTCATCAATCACCACCACATCAATCTACCCTCCACTGTATCTCATTACATACATTACTTCACTGTATTGCAGCACTAAAGTGGTGCTACATGAGCGATTTTTTTTAAAGAATTTTTTGGGAGCTATTATTATCTGAGGACTCTAAATAAACACTGTTATAAGAATTAAGGCACCTGAGATAATCTACAGTTAATCTAGTTTTCGTTAGTAATACCGAAAGGCCCCGGCATGTAACTAGACAGAACTTGCTCGTAAGAAATTTCCTGAAAGGCGCACATAAATGACTCCACTTTCCTTACGTCAGAGCCTGGAGTTTCCTCTTTTTCCCTGTCTTTTTGTTTTGATTTATGAAATCGTTTTCTTTCGCACAAAAATTATTCAGCATAGCATTTGTGGAAGCCCACAGTGGCATTCATTGAATTTTGTCTTAAGTTATGACCATCATCAAAATTGTTCATAGCGAGGAAGGCATCGTTATCCATCAGAACATTAAGTGTAATCTTTGTGGCTATATATCTTTGATTTTCTGATTATGCGAACGCTGGATGTTGCGGAAGTTTGCTAATGACTGTATAATTATACATTATAATATTAACAGTATCATCAGGATATAACAGAGCGCCTCTGCTAATACCTGTATGTAATTGTGGTTGTCTGTTAAGCTTTCTATATTCCCAATACTGGTAAGTCTGCATAATTCACATTTCATTTTCTTTGATACAGCAAAGCAACAGCAACCAGCAAGGCATGTTATAACTTGGAGATGATCGATGCAGTTTTCTGTATCCTTTTCAGCTACATCAACATCGAACCTGTGCATGGTTACCCAAATCGTTATTTTCCATTTTCTCCCACTTTGTCTCTTCAACCATTTTGAAGTCAAAACTTTGGTTATGAAAGGGTATGCTTAGTACAGACATCATTCTCCTTTTTTTTTTTTTCCATTCAAACACTTGCCGAACTGATCCACCTGGTGAACAAGCCTACATCTTTTCTATCCTTAATGACCTAGAGCAGCTTGTACAGCACCCTACCTGTATCCCTGACAGCCTTGGAGAGTTCCAACATACTTGACCTTTTCCTAACGACTAATCCTTCTTCTTACACTGTTAATCTTTTCTCTCCGTTGGGCTCCTCCAATCATAACCTTATTACCTTAACCTGTCCTATTGCTCCAGTACAGCCTGTGGACCCTCCAAAGAAACGCCGCCTGTGGCACTTCGGAGCTGCAGATTGGGAGGCCCTCAGGCAGTACTTCTTTGATTTTCCTTGGAATGATTATTGCTTCCATAGCCGGGAGCCGTCTGAGTGTGCCCTGCGCATTACGGGCATGGAAGCATACATTCTTTTTTCATATCCTCTGACTAATGCAAGAAAGCCTTGGTTTAATCACGCTTCTTCTAATGCTGTCCACAACAAAGAAAGGGCCTTTAAAAGGTACCAGAGCCAACCCACCCCTGAATCACATCTTCTTTATATTTCTGCCCAGAATCGTGCTAAGTCTGTTCTTCGCTCTGCTAAAAATAATTTCATCCGTGCTAAATGTTCCCAACTCTCCAACTCGAATTCTTCTCTCTCCTTTTGGCACCTTGCCAAAAACCTTTCTAACAACTTTACCTCATCATCCTGCCCTCCTCTTTTCTACTCTGATGGCTCTGTAGCTATTTCTTCTACTGATAAAGCAGATCTCTTTGCTCAGACTTTCTCCTCCAATTCTACCTTAGACAATTCTGGTGCTGTTCCTCCATCACTTCCCCCCTCAGACTTCCTCATGACTGGCATTAAAATTTCTTCAGGTGATGTATTTTCTGCCATTACTGGCCTCAATATTAACACGGCATATTGGCCTGATGGAGTCCCTCCTGTTGTCCTCAAAAATTGTGCTTCTGTGCTTACACCCTGCCTAGGTAAACTCTTTCGCCTTTGTCTCTCAACTTGTACTTTTCCTTCTTGCTGGAAGTTTGCTCTCATTCAGCCAGTCCCAAAGAAGGATGACCATTCCCAACCCTCTAACTATCGTCCAATTGCTTTGACATCCTGTGTATCAAAAGTTTTCGAATCAGTTCTTAACAGAAAAATTTTAAAGCATCTTTCCTGTCACAACCTTCTTTCTGATCGTCAGTATGGGTTCCGTC
>JAGKTI010032464.1:0-11892 GCA_018397915.1 Birgus latro
TTATAGTGAGGTCTTACTGTAATGTGATTAAATATCAAAGTAGCAGATGCACAACATTTATAATGTGTCGTGATGGTAATACCTCCCAGGGTATTACCTGGAAGCTCAAAACAACTTTCAAATGAGTCATGAAAGGTTCCTCACCTTGTCCTAGGATGGGAAAGGAGGTTCAGATGATGATGATGATGAATAATGCTTAATTGATAACCTGTGTTAAATTATCAGCAACTTTGTTATTTTATCTTATAATAGTTTGCATGTCTTGTATAAACAGTTTCATCATATACTGGAGAGGGATGCTTTCATGACCAAACTGCTCCACTGTCCAGTTATACAAGTGTCCCTCAGCTCCCTCCCTATCCTCCAAAAGGAGGAGGATGAATTGCAGGAGGAGGACAACATTGGCATGCAGTCCAAAAGTTTCACATTCAGATGAGCCTGGTGTTGGAGCTACAGTACTGTACTGTTGCTGATATAACACAGTTTCTGGAGATCCAGCCAACTAATCCAGGTGTGTATGTTGACAGGTTGCATTATACCCACTGTACCAGCTGATGATACTGTTCCAGCCAGACTCGCCCAACTTTTATGGTGATGTGGGTCAGGTGAAGGTGGCTGCCAGGAGGGACTGTACTGGCAAGGATAGTGACAGACTCAGGCAGCTCTCACACCAGGTACAGTGTGTGGCAAACATTTATATAATCTTTCACTTCTTCAGCCTGTCACCTCCCTCTACTGGCTAGCATTCCTAAGCTGAAAGGGATTTGGTATGTTTCTTTGGCACTGATATGATGCTTAATAGGGGAGAGTGATAGACATGCCCTCATAATTTCAAACTTAATGATCAATACAGGTATTAATCTGGTTGATGAAGTTACAACATCCTACTGTGTGATTTTATGCAGATGTGGTAAACACCTTCCCCTTACATATATTTAATAATGTCCCCATTGTTGTATCATGGTACAGTACTGTATTTGATTTTGTTCATATTATTGTTTATTGATTTGCTGTGTACAGGTAATTGTCCTCTGTTTTGTGATTGATTTATAATGAGGCATAGATGATGATGATGACTACTAACAAGGTCCCTGATGTGTACAGGTATTCCTCCTAGACACCCAGCGCAGCCACTTATCTTCGGTTGCTGACAACCCAGATGCCGAGGACCGTTCATTCGTCTTCCTGCTTTACCCAGAGGAGCCAGGAGGGGGTGCCAGGGGGGTGTTGGGGGTGGGGGTGGGGGTGGATGAAACAGGCAGGGAAAGGGAGCCCATGAGAGTGCCATTTAGGACCCTGGTGGTGGGACTCCTGGCCCATCAGATATTGTTGCAGACACTCGGTACTCTGCTGGTACAAGGATCTCCACACATTATACCAAGGTGGGTTTTACAAGGTTATTTAGGATATCATCACTGTCATCATCATCATCAGCATTATGATCATGACATGATCATGATCATGTTGCTGTCGCTGTCACCAGTGTTGTCCTCATTATTCTCATTTTCAGTCTTATCCTCATCCTTATCCTCCTCCTCCTCCTCCTCATCATCATCATTTAGGATATCATTTATGATTTTATTTAGGGTGTCATACCATAACATAATGAAGGTCTTCAGTCATATAATATTACAAAGGGCCTGGTAATTTAGTGACCAGTAAATGTACTACATTCAGTAGCCTACACTTCGACTTATGTATGTTTAATGGGGTAGTATGAAACTGACTGTTTTAACATTAGGTAATAAGAAACTTTTTAGTGGAATGCTGAATGCTACAACACATTTGCTATTTCTTGAAACTAATGCCAAAACAGGAATGAGTTTTTTATTGAAATGAAAGCTGTTTATGTATATATTTTATATATTTACCTTATTTATTTATTTATTTACTTTACCCCACCCTGCCCTAGTGTGGCAAAGGAGGTGTGGATGATGATGATGATGATGATGATTTATTAATTTTTTTGAGGGAATGTCTAATATGACCTCAGCGTTTGGTAATACTCCATGATACTGTAGTATCAAGTAAAGTGCCAATAGATTTCTGTTATAAATCAAGAAGTATGTCAGATACTTGGTGAATTCTCGGTTTATACTCTCTCTTCTCTCTGCTTCATATTCTTAGATCCTGCTTATTTTATTTTTTGGGGGGTCATTGTCAGGATGATGATTGATGATAATGATGATGCTGTGTCATGAGATTGAGAGTCCAGTAGGTAAGATTTTTTTATTTATGATTTTTAATGAAATTAATGAGTAACTGGCATTTGTTGTGACAGCTTGGCCAATGTGCTTCTGCAAGGTGTGGAGTTCTCTCAGGGTGACGGTGATGGTGACGATGGAGGTGTTGGTGAGAGTGAGGGTCGAGTGCCGGGCCTACTGCAGCACATGACACACACACACATACGCACACTCCTGGCTTCTCTACACCTCTCATACTCTGCTGCTTTAGAGTTTGACCGGCGACCAGGCCTAAAGTTCCTCATCCAAAAGGTGGCACAGGCAGAGAGAGCAGCCAACTTGTACAAGCAAGCTGGAGCAAGCTGGACCCTTAGAATGGTGACCCTGTTTGACCTTACACTCTCCCAGGTCAAGCACGGTCTCAGCTTAACCCAGGTCAAGGAGGTGCTCGAGCAGGATGTGCGAACAAAGAACACCGTTAAGGAGCCAGAGGAAACAGAGAGGATGGAGCGGATGGAGGAAACAGAGGGAGGACAGAGGGACGGACCAGAGGAGGAAGGCAAGAGGGAAGAAACAGAGGGGGTGGGGCAGAGGGAAGGGACAGAGAAGGAAGAGAAAGGGAAGGAAGTTGAAGGGTTGGAGCCAAAGGAAAAGACGGTGGGGTCAGATCATAAGGGTCGACCACGTCCCGGACAGCTCCTGCCGTCAGACACCATGCAATATATCCAGATGCTGCGGGAGTCATTTACAGAGCTGTGTGATGTATACCTAGACCTGGTAATTGACCGTGATGGACACTACTCCGCCATAGACAAAATGGATGACAAGCCTATCTTCTTCCTAACCATCCAGCCCGACCAGTTCCCAACTGCCCACCGTGCTAGCTTGGCTGAGTGGACCCGCAGCCTCAATGAGTTCAACCAAAAGTTTGAGAAGGCTGCAGGGAAGGGCTTAAACACTGAAGTAGAGAATGAGTGTGAAAATAATACAGATGAATGTGGAGTGAGCATGACAGAGGAGTGTAGGGGGAGTGTGAGGGACGAGGTGAGTGAGGACAGGTGTGCCATTGACCAGCAGGAAAACCACGAGGTGCGACCCTTCACCTTCTCTGACCTGGCCCGGGACTACAGCTCTGACTCTGATGACTCTGAGATGCCGGAGTTTGCTGAGGGGGATGATTCCGGGATGTCCAGTCTACCAGGTGAGACTTTAGGACAGTCAGAGCCAGTTTTATTTAAATAATTTATTCATTTGTCCGTTACTGCTGTAGTCATTTTGTTTTCATCGGATAAAACTGATCCATTTACACAACTTGAATATGAAGTTGTGGTTGCATGAAATTTGTGAGCTTTAGTTATGAATTAGGAGGAGTCTCCTTTGTTTCTAGTTAACCCTCCAGTTTGACTACACTTAGTCATCAGTTAAGCTAAAAACAGTTAGGGATCTTAGTCATGTAAGAGCAAATGTGTAGTATATTCTATAATATAATTTTCCTTCTTGCAACAGGATGTTTGTTTTCACTTGCTTAGTACCAGGGTTCATGCAGTCTGTTGATGAGTAGATAATTACCAATTAATTGACATCAGTTTAATGTAGTGTCACCTGTGATTCATCCCATTGGTTCAGTTCAGATTGGAAGCAATTATCATGTATGCTTAGAACCCTTCATGTTTTCAGATAACCTAATACTGTTTTACTTTAAATATTATTTTGTTTGGACACATTTTAGTCTTTAAGAAGTATGTACCGTATTGCACCGGTGCTTTATTGTTAAACCTTCAGCAGATTTTTATGGCTTTCCTGAAATGTGGATGATCTGAAAGTAAGAGATTAGTGCATTAGTTTATTGCATTCCAACTCTGCCATTGCCATAGACAGCCTGATATTAGCCACACAAATGTTAGCTACATCCTGAAAAGTAACCTTCATAGCTGAATGTTGCAAGGAAATGACAAAGGCTGCTGTATGTAGACCAGATAACCTTGTCTGTTCCATTCATTAAGGTCTCTTGTATGTCAAGTGTGTTGTAGAAATGTAAGAACTTTACACAGTCTAAATTATTTTCCAGTAATATCTGACAACATAACAGATTTGTTTAGTCAGTAGTATCTGCTTTTTTTATTGTACTATTTCCACTAATTATATAACAGTTGCATTAATAGGTGTCCAGTTCTTGATTAGCCATGTGGAAATTCATTGTGTCATTGATGATATTTGTATACCAGTACTGTATATGCTTGCACTGGTGTGGCAGAGTTTATGAGTCAGTGAGTGAGCCAGTGAGTGAATAAAAACTCATGCTTAAATGAAGCAAAGTGAATAAGTCAGTGAGCACATGACACAGTCTGATGCATTTATGTGAAGCTACAGAATGTGGTCAAAGTTTTGAGCGTATCAGATAGAACCAGGATTCCGGGGGCTTGAATGATGAGTGAATGGAAGCGTGGCCCATTGGATTAGGCAGACTTAGGCTGTCTGGACATTGCTACTCCTCATCCTGCCCTTGGGTGGGAAAGGAGGTCTGGATGATGATGATGATTTACATGAATGAGTTATCAAGTGAATAAGTGGGTGAATGAGTGAGTGAGTCAACAAGTGGGTGAATTAGTAGGAGAGTAAGATGGGGGTGACCACCATCTACACACTTGATGTGGTGCTACCTCTAGAATACACTGAATGACCAACCAAATGGTTTCCTGTACTCCATGAAACCATTTACTTCATTGGATGGTATCTATTGACAAATTAGCTTTACGTGATTGGTGTACAGTAGTAAATTACCAGTAGACTGCTCCAAGCAGATGTAATCAATAAAGGCACAGGTGCAAGAGATGGTTTGGGTTTATTGTTCACATAATGCTGCTGAGGGGCTAATGACTATATTGTTTTTATGTTAACTGGGTCCAAAATTGCTATTTCTCTTTCTTGAAATCTGAACGGTACCAATAGATTAACACTAGAATATGGTGCTAGTTGTGAAAAGCTGGTATGGAAAGGATGTAAAGCCATGAGTGTTTCTTTTTCTACCCATAACCTGTGTGAAATAAGTTGCAAAAGGACAAAAATGTAGGCAGAGTTAAAGTAAAAACAGTTCAGTCACCCTCACTTTAATTATCTGAGCTAAAATGTCTAGCCCTAGGCCCATGCTGACCTAATGAGTGAGTACTGGATTAGATGATGGCTAGGTGGATGATGAACTGATGAATGGGCAATCAAAGAACCAATCATAGCATCATACTCGCCAGCCTAAACTCCTCCCATCCCCACGCCCAAACACAGGTACCCAACAAAGCATCTACACCGTGGCTACAGAGCGTGACATAGCCACCCTGATGACAGACTATCGCCGGCGCAAGAACCAACACTCCCTGCCCTCACTGTACAGAGAGAAGAGAACCAACCCATTCCTGGAGAAGAGACCCTCACGACCGCCTGATCCTGTTCCCCCAGAGATTGATGAACAGAGGTCACATAGCTTGATGAAAGTATGTTGTGTAGTGCTTGTTGCTTTTATTGTTTCATCAGCATCATGGCCTCATTATTTTATTATCATCTGCTGCTACTGTGAGTGAGGTACTAGGTAGGATGCAGGTGGGGAAGGCAACAGGTGTGTCTGAGTTGACTGCTGAAATGTTGAAGGCCTCAGGAGATACAGGAGTGGGGTCAGTCACTGACCTGATAAATATGATTATATATGAGTGTCTTGTCCCAGATGATTGGCCGAAGAGTGTAATTGTAAATTTGTACAAGGGGAAGGGTGATGCCCTGGAAAGAGGAAATTATAGAGGTATAAAGCTTTTAGATCAGATAATGAAGGTAATGAAGAGAGTTATAGAAGGTATGATTAGAGAAAGAGTGAATATTGATGAGATGCAGGTTGGGTTTATGCCAGGCAAAGGGACCACCGATACCATATTCATTGTTCAACAGCTACAGGAAAAATATATTGGAAAGAAAAGGGAACTGTACTTTGTTTTTGTTGGTTTGGAGAAGGCCTTTGACAGAGTCCCTAGAGAGGTGGTGAAGTGGGCAATGAGAAAGCTTGGGATTGAGGAGTGGCTGGTTAGGGTGGTTACAGCCATGTATGTGGGTGCTCACAGCCAGGTAGAGTGAATGGAGATCTGAGTGATGAGTTTTCCCTGAATCTTGGTGTGCATCAGGGGTCAGTTTCGGATCCCTTGTTGTTTATCATGGTACTTGAAGCCCACTCACGTGACTTCAGAAATGGACTCCCATGGGAGATGTTGTATACTGATGATTTGATGTTGATTGTAGAGAATGAAAGGGAGATGTAGGAAAGATTTAGGAAGAGGAGAGATTGTATGGGGCCCAGAGGCTTAAGAGTAACTGCAGAGGAAACAAAAGTGATGATATCTAGGGTTGGTGGCAGTACTGTCAAAGAGGAGGGAGAGTGGCCATGTGCAATTTGCCACAAGGACGTGGGAAGTAATTCCATCTTGTGCAGTGTCTGTGGTAAGTGGGTGCATAAGAGATATAGTGGTATTAGAGGTATGTTGTGAGATAATACTGATTTCATGTGTGCGGTGTGTCAGGGAGAGCAGGTGGATATTGCGAAGCGTGCAAGGATTGAACTTGCTGGTGAGTCTCTTGAGTGTGTGGAAGAGTTATTTTTTGAGAGAAATGTTATATGCTGGAGGTGGAACTGGAGCTAGCTCTGTGGCTAGAGTGAGGAGTGACTGGAAGAAATTCAGGGAGCAGTTGCCTCTCCTGACATTGAGAGGGCTCTCCCTACGTGCTAAGGGAAAATCTTTGCATGCAGCATATGTCAGGAGTGTATTGCTGTATGGTAGTGATACCTGGGCAGTAAAGGAAGAGGATATTTTCAGGCTGAAACGTACAGAAATGGCAATGGTTAGGTGGATGTGCAGTGCGTCCCTGAGTGCAAGTCCTGGGAGGGATAGGTTTATGATGGAAGAGTTGAGAGGAAGGACAAGACTGGAGTGTCCTGGTGTTGTGATAAAGAGAGGTAGATTGAGGTGTTTTGGGCATTTGGAGAGGATGGGGGATGATAATTGGGTGCAGAAAGTGAGAAGTGTTAATATTAGGGGTGGTGTTGCGAGGGGTAGGCCAAAAAAGACCTGGGACAAGGTCATTAACCCCTCCATGGCCGCTTGTGTTGAATGACTCTTAGCCGATAAATCGCTGCTGGTGTCGTTTGAGCGCGGCCTATAAAAAAAATGCAGAAATTTTTGGGAAGTGAATGAACATTTTGAATGTCTTCAGACTGACCTACACTACACTCCCATACACCCCATCAAGCAGTTCAGAGCCTGCTGCTGTGGATTTTCAATTTTTTCACTGCCAGCCATTCCTAAACAGGCACAACTACACCCATTATCTCGACCCAGGCAGAAAATATCATCTTTGTCCTCTTTTGCAAAACACACACAACCACCTGTTTATGATTATGAACTAATACAGGCACAAGCAAAAAAGACATGATAATAAGTGAAAAATATATTTTTGTCTTGGTATCTTCACCTATTTGCTCAGGTTTGTTGTAATGGTTTGGATCATTCGATGCAGTGTGACTTGTAGAAAACTGTGAAAACTTTCGGAAAGTGAACGAACATCTGGGACATGAGACTGACCTTCAGTTCAACCTCTCATGTATCCTCTCTCAAGCTTTTAGTTCACCACCTGCTGCAGTGAGGAGTGGATGTATGATTTTTTCACTCGTGGCCATGCCTAAAAACACATAGATACACCCATTATCTCGATCCATACAGAAAATATAATCTTTTTCCTCCCTTGCAAAAGACACACAACCACCCACTTTACAAAATAGCAACATATATTGCAAGTGTAACAAGGTAAAATGATAGAGAGAGGTGAACGTGTTATTATGGAAAAAAATGTTTTCCCTTGTCTGTAAACGTATTTATTTCTGCTTTGTCTCTGTATTCGTAATAATTAGACTTATTCGTAGTTTTGAAACTGCATTACGATTATAGGTTTAGCCATGCATGTTGTGTGGGAGCTGGAAATTGTGACTCGGCTTCCATATTGCTAATCGGATCAGACCCTGCACTTTCATTTCCCGTGGGAGAGCCTAGCCCCGGAGGACATGCAGTTTTCTCATTTAGGACTGAAAATTCAACCCTTTCACTCCCTCTTCCAGCATGGGCACAACAATAACATAGAAAATAACTCAAAACTACCATAAACATTTTTATATCAAAAAGGTGAAAAAATATTCATAATTTTTTTTCCCACCATTCCTAACATATTATGTACTGAAATCATTTGATATCATCATATCTCCTATATGCGCAACATTTCAGCACCATTTGCATTGTTTTGGGGGGCAAAAAAAAAAAATAACCACCTGTGAAATTGCACTGCCACACCACCTCTTCACAGCAGATATCAGTTGCCGATATTTCTGCAACTTTCGCGCTCCATTGCAAGCCACAGAATGGGTTTAGGAAGCTGGGATCTGCACTGTTAGATCATCTGAACTTTCTCTTCAATATGGCAAGGGGAAAAAATAATTTTTCAATACTTCAGAAAATGGCCCCTCAGCCGGCCTGTGGTGCACGGAAAATTCCACACCCTTGCCATGGAGGGGTTAAGTGTGACCTCAGGGTTAAGGGACTGAACAGGGAGGCTGTCAGAGGTTGAGCAGCATGTAGAGCTGCCATTAGGTGATGAAAGCCGACGCCTGCAAGCATGTTGGGGCCTTCAAAAATGAAAATGAAAATCATCATCATCATCATCATCATTATTATCATAATCATTATTGTCATCATCGGTGTGAATACTGAATAGCTGTTGTATTATGTGGTATATCATCACCATCTTCACCATTGCCGCCACTGCCATCAGTCATCACATCCCACTTATCCTGAGCGATTTCTTCATATTGAAAGAGGTGTAGAAGGCTGTTTCTAATCTCTTGACAGTACTAAAGATGTCTCCCCTAAGCAAATGAAATTGTTTGCCAGTATCAACCAGTTACAAGTTTCCATGTGCAAGGAAGATGATGTAGTCCAGTTAGGGCTTGAGGAAATTCATGTGTGGGTTTTGTATATGTTGATATGCATTTGCAACTTGGGGATATAATTACTGTGGGGTGGTGGTGATGAACTTAGTTAAATTACAAGAGTCAGAAGTGGGTGGAAGATCTTTATGGAGCAGTGATCCTGACTGACAGTGCAGGGTTTCTCTCTGCATGAATGGGAAATTTTATGCTTCTTGTGTGTGAAGTGTGATGCCGGATGACAGTGAAATATGGTCAGTAAATAAGGAAGACATTCACAAATTTTAGTACAGTGAAATGCAAATAGTGAGATCAGTGTGTAGTACCACACTGAGGAACATGTTATGTCCAGATTTTCAAGGGATACTTAGGCACTGAAAATTGTTAGTGAGGTTATGTGTGTGGTTAGGCTGAGGTGGTTTGATGAAGATGTGAGAAACTGTGTGGTGTTGCACAAACCTGAAAGTGAAAGGGACAGCTGTTTTGGCCCAGTCAAGGAGAATGTGGGATGAGGTGCTCAAATATGACCTTAAGATAAGGAACCGTGACTGGATTGCTGGAAGACAGTGTGCAAGTTGATAAGCAGCCATCAGGTGAAAGTAGACCTAGCTACCCATACAAGCATGTTGACACTGCCTTTCAAATGTGTGTACAGTATGTCTCTCAGTATGTATCAGTATTGTGTGGTGATTGAAAACCCAACTGTTATTCTCCCCTGTACTCCACGTTAACTTATCTATACAGGACAGTGAGGCATATTTGAGAGTGTGGACAGAGGTATTGATGATGGTGTTTGACCCAATAAATCTCCTGAGTGATAGTGAAGATGATGATGAATTCAACAAGGATTTCAACTTAAAACAGGAATAATTTTATTTCAGAACAGCAAAGCACACTTCAGAGTTGTGAACAGTGATGGTGGTAATGGTGTTTGACCTTATAATCCACTGAGAGAGAGAGAGCAGTGACCTTTCCTACTACTGCTGTTTCCCACCATGCATTCCCTTACTGTCCTAGAATATTAAAACTACTAGATGAGAGGTGTATGAGAGAGGGAGGTGTTAGTTGGATAGAAGGCAGACTGATGGCAGAGGACAAGGTAACATGGAGGCAATTCATTTAAGGCCATCCCTTATGGGATTAAGGTGTCTGGTGATAGACAGATAGATTAAGGCTCTGCTTTCTTCCAGGATAGGTAAGCACACTTAAAGGTGTGGACAGAGATGGTGTTTGATGTGATAAGCAAGCTGAGTAAGAGTGATAATGATATTGATGAATTTAATAGTCAAAATGAACAAGAAATAGTGAGGTAGCATTGTATTTCAGGACAGCAAAATGTACTTGAAGGTGTGGACAATGTAATGTGTTTGTTTATATATATACTCATAACATTTCACCACTTTTTTTTTTAAAACGTATTTTGCACCCCTTTTTAACGTGATAGCTTCCGGATTGACTCTGTCGAATACGTTTATGTAAAACTACAGAACGTGGTGAATGTTTTTGGCATATCAGATAGAGCCAGGATTCCGGGAGCTTGAATGATGAGTGAATGGAAGTGTGGCCCATTGGACTGGGCAGGTTTGGGCTGTCTGGACATTGCTACTCCTCACCCTGCCCTAGGGTGGGAAAGGAGGTCTGGATGATGATGTATGATTGCCATTTTTGCTTATACAATTGCCATAACCCCCTGTGAAGCATATTTTTCTATACACACAATCACTGATTTTGCTCGTGTGATTGCTGTGATCCCTATGTTCAATGTATGGTCAATCATTGTCTGATTAGTTTTCCTGGAATGTAACCCAATTTCATAGCAAGGTTAGCCTGTATTCAAAATTGAATATTAAGAAAAATAACAAGAATGTATTTTATTGCAGGACAGTGAAGCACACTTAAAAGTTTGGACAGAAATGGTGGTGACAGTGTTTGACCTGATAAGCCAACTGAGTGACAGTGAGCTGCGACCCCTGCTGCCCTTGCTCTTCCCCACCATGCGCTCCCTCACTGCCCATGCCCACGACCCACACTTGAGGCAGGTGGTAGCAGAGCTCCTCACTAGGGTGGCAACGCTGTATGGGTTTAGTCCTGCAGAGTGATTCATACTGATGGTACTGGTTTCCCTCTCTGTGTATACTAACTGTAGCCCCTTAAGTGCAAGATATGTACAGTAGGTCCCCTTTGTACAATTGACCATTACAGTCATACTCCGACACAGTCATGACAGTTAAGCAAAATTTTTCATTTTGCGATCTTTCTCCTCCCCCTCCTCCCATATGATCATTTCAATATCATATTTCTCATGTGATAGTTTTACTCGCTTTTACCATTGCTTCGGCACTAGATTTGATATACGTCCCAGTCATAACATGAGAGTGTGTTGTATCCTTAGCTGACAAAAATCACTTGATGGTAACGAGAGAGAAGTAAATAAGACATTGTTGTGCTTTCCAGACCCTTCACTACCCAGTATGTGGTGTCTATGTCAAGTTGAATAAAAATTTGGGGGGCATTAGTAAAATCAAAGCACTGTATGAAGATGTCATAATTTTGCAGGGGTTAATGGAAACTGCTTTTATCCTTATCAGTACAGCACGTCAGCCCAAAAGCAAATAAAATAGTCCTTGAGTAACGGTAATAAAATAAGATAACCAATTAATGAAAGAGTCGGTGGAAATTACTTCTAAATCCTCCACAAGGAGAGAT
>JAGKTI010032465.1:0-11892 GCA_018397915.1 Birgus latro
AGCCAACTTACTTTATATATATACAGATTGTAGACTAATTATTGAGATGTAAGGGGGGAAACAAGGAATAAACTCTAGACCGACCTGTGGATGTCATGTTGTCTCAGTGCTTTTTCGACTCGGAGTGACGGTCTGCGACAGAACGCTCCGGCTCCTTTGCTATGGTCCCAACACCGGATCTGGCTTCGACTTATTTCTCTACAGTTTACTTACTATACAATCATCAAGGAACTTGCAACAAGGAATTTTCTCTTTCCTCTTCTTAGACAAACTGACTTACGATGCTTCAAATTTTGTGGCGGTAACTTGGGTCTGACAGTTTATACCGAAGCCTAAACTCACGCGTTTACTTAATTATATCCATGTGTCGCAGTTGTCTGGTGTACGTGATCTGGCGTCAGTGAAAAATAAATAAATTTCGCGGCTATGAATGACTATAATCAATAATCAGACTTTACCTAAGCTCATAGACATTATTATTTAGTACAACGAGATGATAGTGACAAACTCAACTACATATTTCTGAATTCAAAGTGCAAATACAACTTATCGCGAATTTTAACCTCGAATTAACTTTCTTTGCCTCTTTATCAAAAACAGAACATGAATTTGCGCGTCCATCTCGCTCCACACGGTTTTACATGTTAATAATATTACTCTCCTGCTGCACTTTAACTAAGATCAAGCCCAAAAACTGAATTACAAGGTTCACTTCCCATACATTGCATCAATTAAACAGGGTCCAGAACTACACTTAAACTAACTTAAATTACACTTATATTACACTTACATTATACTTATACTAACTTATATTACACCTATATTAACTTATATTATACTTAAAATTACGGCACTACATCTTCACATACAAACACTTTCTATCCTCCGATCTATCTTACACATATTACTGAGACTAGCAACATTCATCAAACGCCACACAACATATCCATAGTCCCTAACAAATGTACTTCAAAGCCAGTGTAAGGGAAACACTATTGTCAACCATTGAGGGTAATGTACAGAATGTACGACGAACCACAAAGTTGTGATGCTATGACACGGAGATAGAGAGGATGTGTGTGCCTATGTTACCTAGCAATTGCTGCTGACAGATGTACCGCTTCAAGCCAAAGTAAGAAAAACGCTACTTTGTACCAGTAAAGGATATATATAAAATATATCTACAGTTAATACTGAAGATCCAAAACGGAGTGTTGTGGTTGTGATGGTGGTGGAGGGTGTTCTGGCCATCACTCAGCCATCACCGACCCGCTGATGAGACTGTTGTCATCATCTTCGACCAGGGCTGGTACTGTCATGTTTACTGTATTCCTTTACTACTCAAATACTACCCCCTACTCCTATATATAATACATCTTACGAATCTATCTGTCTATCTATCTAATGTCAGACGCCTTAATCCCGTAAGGGGTGGCCACAAACAAATCGCCTCCATGTTACCCTGTCCCAACCATTTCATTGCCCTGCTCCCAGCTCACACCCCCCTCTCTCATATACCTCTCCACTCCATCCCTTCATCTCAACCTTGGCCTCCCCCTCCCTCTTCCCCCCTCCACCTCACTCACGTACACTCTCCTTGTCAGTCTCTCACTCTCCATCCTCTCCACATGGCCAAACCACCTCAATGTGCTTCTCTTAACGCTTCCTATCACATCCACATCCACACCACAATGCTCCTTCACTTCCTCATTTGTCAGTCTGTCTCTCCATGTGACTTCACATGCTCCTCTCAAATAACATTTCCGCTGCTCTCACTCTTGAGTTCTGTCACTCCAACAAGGTCCAAGCTTCACTTCCATATGTTAGAGTTGGTATCACAATACTGTCATGTAGTAACTTTTTCACTTCCATGCTCACTTCACTGTTTCTTATCACTGCTTTCAAGGAACCAGCACCTTTTCTTCCTTGTTGTACCCTTTCAAGAACTTTACCCTCTAAACCTCCATCCTTAGTCATCACAATACCCAAGTGCTTAAATGCACTCACATTTTCCATTTCCTCCTCATCGAACCTCACTGTACATTCACTGACTTCGCTTCTCTCGAAGACCATGACTTTACTCTTCCCTACATTCACCTTACGAATGCCCCTGTATTTTATAAACTAATATTTATCAAAGCGAGTGTGGCTACACCCTGTTATGCTGCGTGTTCACGGTTCAATTCCTTGTCCCTTGATCACGAGCGACTGTTCTAGGGTTCTTTTCAAGACCAAGTCTAGTACATATCCTACAACTAAAGGAACAGGGCATAAAAACTAGGCTGAACCAACCTTACTCATGTATTACCTTAGTTACAACCCTGACAAGACACAGTTACAATATTTCACAATACACTATTTAGGTACAAAGCACAGTTCAACTAGAGGACTTGGGACTGGGCAGCTGGGCTGTCTGGGATGCTTACAGGTGGCGGCCACGTGTGGGGGGCGTCCCGGGACAGTCTTCTTCCTGTAGTTGACACCGGACTCTTGCCAGGGGCTGGGCCATCTGGTCTGGACTGCTGGGCAGCGTAGAGGGAAGACCTTTCCTGTCAGGGCTTCGTCATGGGGTTCGGTTCGCAGGGCTCGGGCCGTAGGGCTCTAATGCCGCAAATTTTGGGCACTATAGGGAAATTAAATTAATAATAATTCAGATCTGCATTATGATGAAGATTAATTAACTAATCACACCGCTGTACCAACCAGTGTAGTAACAGAATTTTGATACTAGATTAAAGTATTATTTCAGTGTTTTCTGTTACTGCCAGAACATTAAGAAGGCCTCGTTAAATAATTGAAGTAATTTGGTATCGCTGCCACCACCCAGCAGTTGCCGGGAAAAAAAGTATTATTAATGATATTAGTCCCGTACGATGGAAAAAGGGACAAAAGGCCTATGGCAATAACAGGGTAGCGTCAGTATATTATATGAGAGCGTGGATCTTATAGATGAAACATGCCTTGCGGGCCACTCGGCCTTACGTAATACTCCCCAGAGGATTTATACCAAACACATTCTAATAAAGTATACTTATCTATATTGTTAACCTTAAATTACACTGAATGAATAGGTTAACGAGCAAGAATTAATTACTGAAACTTAGTAAAGCAATTGTCTCCGATACACCAGAATATTTGAGAGAATGGAAGCTCTATTCTACACAGTTTATAAATCACCTGACTCACCTAACAGTATATGAGAGTTCGCTCAACCCGACTGTGTCACAGAAAACCACATCAACAGGGGAAACTCCCATAAATCACGGTCTCATAAGGACTCGTAGTGATACCCAGTTTACAACATGTTACACAGTTTACTCTATTTCTAAAGAGATCATCCCTAGTTTACCTGGGTTTGCACCACATAACTTATCTAGGTAAATAATTATAAACCAACAATAATACAGAATGCAATCTCAGCGTACACAGCGCTTTGCCTGGCGAGGTATTGCACCACTCCGCTTCTCACGCACTTTTAACCAAAATTTTACACTACATGAATATTAAGCTTACTAATGTGGACCAATCAACTTTGACGGTACTGTGAATTGAAAAGGAACGAAGTGGAAAAAGTGTAAGGGCTTTCGGGCACTAGATGCTGTGACTCTCGACGCACTAGCCGGGTACTAGACTCCATGACCCAGCGTCGCTTGACGACACAACTTATCTGCCACGTCCACCCACAAAGATGTTTAACTCGAGAGTCATATGGCATTGATAATATCATCAGACAACTTACTTTAAATATAGGTAGAACGACAACTAATTATGATGACGTATAAGGGAGAAATACCGTGAATATTCGGGAACATTACCTGCAACGTCCACCCACAACAATGTTTAACTCGAGAGTGGTGCCTAGCGAGCAGAAAGCAAGCTGCACCCCCTAACGCCCGCTACGTTTCCACTACCCGATACTGACTTAAACAATTACGTTACAGTCTACATGTTATATCATCGCACAAGAATTTGCAACAAGAAGCGTACGCATTACTCTACTTATAAAAAATGACTTATGATGATCTAAATTTTGTGGCAATAACATAGGTCTAACAATTTTACAAACGATGCCTAAAATCACGCATTGATACAATTTCTCTTTGTTTCGCCCGCGGCGCTAACCAACACCTGAGGTCTGTGCCAAATAAATTAATTTCGCGGTTAACTATGACAATAGTCAATAGTCAGACTTTACCTAAGTCCTTAGACAACATTATTTAGTACAACAAGACGACTAACACAAGCTCAACTACAAAATTCTAAACTCTAGGTGTAAATATGACTCATCGCTAATTTAAGTCTCAAATTAACTTTCTACGCCACTTTATCGAAACCAGACGTGAATTTGCACGTCCACTCGTCCATTTGCTTCCCTACTACCCTCTAACTAAAATCAAGCCCAAAAAATGAATTACAAAGTCCACTTCAAATACTTTACAACATCTTAACACGGTCCAGACTTCACACTTATCATGTACATAACCTAACATAGATTACATACATTATATACTTACACTATACTTATACTAACTTATATTACTCTT
Source organism: Birgus latro (assembly GCA_018397915.1). Taxonomy (NCBI): domain Eukaryota; kingdom Metazoa; phylum Arthropoda; class Malacostraca; order Decapoda; family Coenobitidae; genus Birgus; species Birgus latro. The sequence goes on from JAGKTI010032465.1 coordinate 4,545, forward strand.
ATACTATTTATATCATATACAAGAAAAATGGCATTAAACGGGTTTAACCTCCCGACAAAAAAAATTAAACATCATAAGTCTACACACAATACATTCTACTACACTTCCTAGAGACCTGTGTGCGGACGGGACAGACTTACCCAACTTGACTGTGAATTTACTCGATAAACTCCATATTAAGACAGTGCTCTCACTATCTGATACTCCCTATAAGTGGCACCTGTCGGTCCATGAATTAAATGCGTACCCCAGGGGGTCGCTTCTCTGTCACCAATGAACTCCAGAAAATTCAGTAGAAACTGTGCCCCAGCCAACCTCCTGCCTGGATGCTAACATGGTCGTCTCACCTGGACAAACCTGTACTCTCGCTGCTAGGATCGTCCCAGGGGTGCTTCACATACATACAACCCACTACCACATTCACGCTCCCCATTCATACTACCTTTTGCTTCCAGCTCTCCACCTAGTAACTGACGAGAGCCTGTCAGGTCCTGAAGTATCTGTTACACCACAAGCCGTGCTGACTGTAAAATGAGAGGATACTGCAGTTTCCCTCGAAATAAAGCATCTTAATTTTCCCACTGAACTGGGCTACGCCCATGACACACACTCCGATTAACCACAATCAACGAGATAAACTCTCTCTGAACTCACAAACTACACAGTCAATAGTCAGACGGTCCGACCCGCACACACTTCCCTATCTAACACTTTACTAAATATTACCATAACCATCTTAACAACTTTACATCACCCTACCACATTCCCAAAACAAAGATTAACACATCATCACTCTACAGCACTTTAGCATTCCTCGATTAGTCTCCGTGGAGGTCGTCTTTCACGTGGTGTAATTGCTCACCCTCTGGATCAGGTTCTAAAAGCCACTCTTCCCCTTCATAATAGGGTTTTACTTGTCCGGCAGCTCTTTGCAACACTTTACTCGTGAATACATTTTCCACTACATACCCGCTACCTTCTCTTAACACTTCCACCACTCGATACAGACCATCCCACTTTACGTTAAGTTTGCGACACGTGCCAGGAATCACTGTTTCTTTCTTGACCCAAACAAGAGAACCAACTTCCACTACTTGATTTTTCCGCCTTCTATTGGCTACATCCCTGTACCTTCTCGACATTTTCCTGTGAGTATCCCGTATAAGGGCATGAGCTGTGGTGATCTCGTCTTCCTCGCCATCGACTGAAGGTAATGACGCACTGACTAGTCTGGGAGGGTGGCGAGAAAAGAAGGCGAAGTACGGCTGCTGACCCGTTGTTGTATGCACCGCCTGGTTCATGGCGATTTGACACGACTGGAGCAACTGGGGCCATCGTAGAGGGTGGCCCTGACATAAAGCGGAGAGGACGGATTTCAGGGTCCTGTGCATTCTCTCTGTCACTCAGTTTCCTTGGGGATGATAAGGGGTCGTATAATACAACGTGATTTGATGTCGCTGGCAAAATCGCTGGAACTCTTGACTGGTGAACTCTCCTCCATTATCCAGGACAATTCCACGGGGAGTGCCATAATCTTCCACATATTGCCCTAGCTTGTCTGTGATTTGTGTGGTCTGTTTACTTGTAAGGGGGAAAAACCTGACAAAACGACTATAATGGTCCACTACAGTAAGCACATATCGATAACCCTGGGTTCCAGCAACCATGTCTGTGAGGTCTATACCAATCCTCTCCAGTGGTTTACTCACTGGGGGCAATTCCTTCCACTGTTGCTGCAATCCGGTGTTCTGCTTAAACCTTTGACAAGTTACACACTTTTTAACATAATCAGACACTTCAACTTTTAAGTTTTGCCAGTAATACAGCTCTTCCGCTTTCTTAATAGTTTTCTTCTGCCCTAGGTGTCCGGTCAATTCGTGGGCGTGTTGCAGTGCCTGGACTACTAACGTACGAGGAACTATGAGACTATAATGAAAACTACCGTCTGCCTTTACACGTACATAATACAATATTTCTTCTACCAGGGCAAACTGATCTAAAGTGTTCTTTGGCAGTCTTTTGGTGGGAAGCTTACCACCTTCTAAATTCTGCGCAAGTTCTGCCCAAACTGGTTCTACTCTCTGGCGATCTCTCATCTGTTCCCGGTTCAACCCAAGCCAGGTGGCTTCAGGCGATCGGACTACCACTCGAACTGGGCGTGATAACTGATCTGCAACGAAATTATCTTTACCTTTGAGATATTGAATATCATAATTGTACTCTCTCATTTCCAGAATCCAACGGTTCATTCTTGGAGATTTAGTCCTGCGCTTGAAAATGCTGGTCAGTGGTTGGTGATCTGTGACCACTGTGAACCGCGTACCCCATAAATGATGATGATAATTTCGACATGCAAGAACTATTGCTAGAGCCTCTTTATCGGTGGTTGAATAGCGAGACTCGCAAGGGGTTAGTTTTTTTGAGAAATATCCGATTGGCTTATTAGCACCGTCAGCTTGTACTTGACTAAGAACTCCCCCAACATGGGTGTTACTTGCATCCGTAGTAAGAATGAATGGCTGATCTACTTTAGCTCCAACTAGAACAGGGGCATTAGTAAGGCAAGATTTCAAATGTTCAAATGCTTTTTGACATTCGCCCGTCCAGAGAAAAGTGGTTCGTGATTTTGTCAAGTTAGTAAGTGGTGTAGCTACGCGTGCGAACGATGGTACATGTTTCCTATAGAAACCACACATACCGAGAAATCGTCTTACTTCTTTCACAGTGGTGGGTGGCTTCATTTTAACTATGGCCTCTATATTCTTTGGATCAGGTTTACTACCTTCTGCCGAAATCCGGTGTCCTAGGAAAGTCACTTCTTTACATCCAAATTCACACTTACTTAGATTTAGCTTTACACCATTACTAGCAAGCAGTTCAAAAAGTTGTCTTAACCGATCCAATAAAGTAGGAAAACTTGGGGCCCATAAGATCAAGTCATCTAGATAATTTTCCACCCAAACTTTCTGTAAAAGAGGTGTTAACAAATTGACCATTTGACGTGAGAAGATGGCTGGCGAACAGTTAAGTCCAAAGGGAAGACGACGAAAACGATAGAGAGCCACTCCATCGCTAATAGTCAGATCTCAACTCTCCTCATCTTACAAAATCTGAAAATATGCCTCTCGCATGTCCAGAGTGACGTAATATTGATGTCCAGCGGCTTGGTCTACTAATTCATCTAGCCGCGGAAGTGGATAGACATCGGCTGCGAGATGCCGGTTAACATGGCGGTAATCGAGGCACATTCTTTTACTCCCATCAGGTTTATTGACCAAAACAATAGGTGATAACCAGGCTGCTGTGGATCTTTCAATGATCTCTCGATCCTCCATATCCTTCAACATATCAGTGATAATTTGTTTAGCCTGCACCAGATAGCGATACATTGGGCCTCGACTGGGCTGAGGATTTTCGACTTTAATATGAGCTGGAGGACCCTTGATCAGACCTAATTCTCCTTGATCTAGAATGAATAGAGGGTCATACTTCAAAATTAGTTTAGTAAGTTCTTTACACTGGTCTTCAGTGAGTTGTTGCCATTTCTGTACATCAATCAAAGCTTTCAATTTCTGACTACGAGTACCTTTCTGCTCAACGTGATCATTCTCAGGTAGAAGGTCATTACGTATTTTAGTGATGTTAACTTTATCAGGGATTGGGCTAGTCACTCTCTCATACGAACCGATAATAGTTCCTTTTCGTAACACTTTCGCCTTTTTAGTGGGGTTAATCAGTGGAACATAAATGTTGCTTGACTCGTTTACTTGGACCAAATAAGGGTGACTATTATGACTCTAGACTGTGGATAGACGATAAGATTAGTTTCTGGTTCCACTTTCACAGATACAGACACGAATTTAGTTTGGTAAGGGTCCAACTGCAAAGACGAAAGGAGATTAATCTGTGAGAAGGTTTGTTTCGGCTTAGACATTACAACAGGCTCATCTTTGACTCTCCTCACCTTGTTCTTCTGTCGACGGATATGATTTACTACATAAGGTGCACCACCCCACATCATAACTCTCTTCACACCATCCCACATGAGTGTAGCTTGGCTCCACACATCACATCCCAGGAGAATATCTGTACTAAGATAAGAGTTTGGTACTACCGGGATCCATTGCTTGTGCACTTTCTCATCACCGACCGCTATTTCAGCTCGCAACATCCCTAGAATTCTCAGGGGTGCGCCTGTGATACCAAGCTTGTAAGCGCGGTGGATTACGTCGGGTATTCAGTTCTCCTCCGATTCGTTTAAATGCGGACTCCTTGATCAAAGTATAACTACTGCCGGTGTCCACGACAGCTTCTAACATCTTCCCATTTGTTATGACACTGATAGTGGGAGATGTTTGACCGCCGGCTAGTCATATCTGCTGTGCCGGTTCCCGAGTTACTACCGGAGAGACGCTTTGAAAAGCCGTGGTGTCGGGACCACGCCCAGGACACCCGCGCTCACCTCGCCGACATCCAGGTCTGCGACAATCAAAACAGTGTCCAGGAGGGGGTTTACGCCAACAATCTCTGAGATTGTGAGAAAAAGCTCGACAATGAGCACAGTATTTATCACTATATACTTTAGGGTTATTAGGCCGACCCTTGACTGCTTGTGCCAGGCTTAACTTAAGATCACGGATCTGACGCTTTAGATCTTTTACTACTTCTTCCGGTCCGTCTGGATTCGAAAAGTTACTCTGTTTCAGTGATGTAGACCAGGGTTCTTCAAAGTACGGGTCGCGACCCAATACTGGGTCGCAAGCTTTTGCTCAGTGGGTCGCCACATCGTAACTAGATATGTAAATAATAAGTGAAATGCATTAATCTGAAACTGCAAGGGAAAGAAAATTATGTATTCCGACACAGTGAGGAAGTAGAAACATTTAAGAAATCAATAATGCTGTGGTAAGCCAGGCTTGATGTTGATCGCCCTATTTACTACGGTATATGTTCCGAACACTTTTGCAGCACACTGAAGAAAACAGCATCAGTGAGGAAAATCTGGAGAAAATTAAATCCGATATACAGCTACACCTTCATTCTTTGTCGGAGAGTTTCGAACAGTACTTTCCTAAAGATGAGTTACAAGATACGAGAGAAAAGCACTGGGTAAAAGACCCTTACGCTTATGAAAGACCAGAGGCTGTTGTAGGGCTAAAACTAACACCTGATCAAGAAAATGAGCTTCTTCATCTCACAAGTTGGACATCATTAAGAATCAGGCACAAGTCATCAACTCCGTCATCATTTTGGATAAGTGTTTCCAAGGAATATCCACATTTAAGTAAGGAAAGTATCTTGTTTTTGATATTTTTTACAACTACACAGGCTACTTGTATGAAGCTGGTTTCTCAACCCCGACAAAGCCAAAAAACAAACAGAGAAACCGACTCAGTCCTACAGTCGACATGCGTGTAGCGGTATCCTCCTCCAAGCCAGACTGGGCCAAGATAATTAGTAACAAGCAGGCACACCAAGAACATTGAACAGGCACACTATTTTCCTCTGCTTAGCTGCAATTTACACAGTACTTATACATATTTTGTCATAATATTTTTAATACATAAAATTTATATTAGCACACTTTCAACATATGCAATAATTTTGAATCCACATATGTATGTATATACAGTATATGGTAGTGTACATGCTTATGCAATGTATACATGTATGTATGTATAGATGTATGTATTTATTAGTAAAAAGCTTTCAAACCAGAGAGAGAGAGGTACAACAGCCGTGCAATAGGGTCGTGAAGATAATACATAAAATGAAACTGGGTCGCGATGAAAAAAGTTTGAAGAACACTGATGTAGACGATGATAGCTGGTGGTCCAACACCCTATCTTTCATGCTTCTTTCAGGAGGTAACATATTTACTTGAGAGGCCTGACTTGCTTCCAACAATTGGCGTTCATTCTCGACTCTATCTATGAACTTCTTTAGTGGGTATTCATCATCCAGAAAAGCTTCTAACTTACTCCTTGATGGAAGAGGCAATCCATACCACAACTTACGCTTGATTGTTTTATCTCGGTTAGGGAACCTTTCACCAGGAAATTTGTGCTCAACTGCCGCATGTTTACATATATAGCGATGCGTAAAAGAATGAGGTGATTCTACCCAATCGTAGCACGCTGAATCCAATTCCTGCCATGCCCGATCGATAGTTACTTCGATAGCAAATTCCGACCTAAGGATCGCCTTAAATGTCAGCCACGTAGTTACTCGTCTCTTAATCTGGACGTTGTGTTTGAACACTGCTAACTCCGTGCTCACTCGACTCTTCGCAATTTGTAAACGCTTTGCATCATCTTGGCTACACTGCTCTACCGCTTCAAAGAACATTTCCAGGCGAGCTGCCGCATCAACACTCTGCAATTGACTCAGTTCTAGTACTGGAACATCACATGGCTTTAGGGGATTTACGTTACACATCATTGTTTGCATACAATCTGAAGTCTGAGGACAGGCTAATTTCGGGAATGACTGCTGCGTCTCCGTCTGAACATACTCCTCGTCCTCAATCTTAATTTCTACACCCTGCCAACTCATGGTGAAACAGAAGGAACGCTACTATTAGCTATCTTAATCAGAATATACACAGAACATGTTGCCACTCGAGTACTCCACTGACTCGTTCATCAAAGAAAAAAAGAACTGGCTTTGGCTCCAGGGACCCGATACACTCTCAATTTCTACGTCCGAATCAATATCCAATGTCTGGGGTATGTGGCTATGACCAACTAAAGATACTCTGAACATTCTGCAAAAATACTTATACTTTAACTGTGGGAATTTACCGATCACTTTCCAGTTGATACTTGAAAATTTTACCTCCCAGGGGTTCTAAATAAGATCAAGTGGGCCTCTAGCATGTTATAACAAATGAATTTGTTATGCTACGTATTTGTGGGTCGGTTTCTCACCCTCAAATACGCAGGCTAAAGCGGGTCCCTATTCTAGACCGGGAGGTAACTCCTAGGAGCAGGGCTGGACACAAAAACAAGGCAGTGGATATCACACATGTATTCTACACATAAGACACAGGACAATAATACATTACAGGTATTACAAAGGATTTGCCGGGGAGGGGCAAGTGAACACTGGACACATTTGCTATCGGTCACTTTACCTTCTTGTTTAAGTATGGTACTATTCACCCGACACTCGTGTGACATACAACACATTCGATCTCTTCGGACACAGGAATGGTTTTGACACAATTTCTAAAACCCGTATAGCACTGAACGGCACTACGTATATATATATACCTTACATTACACCTGTATTTCAGGTACCAGGCGGCCAGAGGTCTATCACAAGTAGGGTTGCCCGTAAAGGCCAT
>JAGKTI010032468.1:0-11892 GCA_018397915.1 Birgus latro
TTTTTCTCTTTCTTTTACTTTTGTCCCCCATATCATTTAATTTTTCTCTCCACAATGTTAAATCATCACGAGCTGCAAGAGAATTAGGAGCCAAGATGAAGTAAGGTGGAGCGGCCTGAGCTTCTGTCAAAGGTGTCTGGAGTTCCACCCTCTTGCCGCCTACAGTTCCTTTGTTGTTTTTCCCTATTTCTTTTTGTTTTCCTCCGCTTCTTTCTGGTCTTCTTTCTCTCTTTCTTTCTCCCCTTCTCGTTTCTTTCTCTTATTTTTTATTCCTTTCTCATTTTTATCTTTTCCTCCCAGTACCTCTCTCCTGTCCATCTACCCTTCTTTATCCTTTTCTTATTGTGATTTTTGTTCATAACTCTTCCGTCATAACCTTTATCATCATTTTCTTTCTTTTTCCATTCCTTTCTCTCTCATTTCATTTTATTTCACATTTCTTGCCTTCGGTTTTTTCCTCCATTCTTTCTCTGTTATGTTACATCATCAAAAGCCATAGGGCATGTACAGGAGAGATCAAACAAGATTGGCACCGTTACTTCTACCCTGCAGTACATCACTGTCATCATGAACACCACCACAGCTACCATCCTTAACCACCACAGCTACCATCCTTAACCACCACAGCTACCATCCTTACATCACTGTCATCATGAACACAACCACAGCTACCATCCTTACATCACTGTCATCATTACCATCACAGCTACATCCTTACATCACTGTCATCATTACCACAACAGCTACCATCCTTACATCACTGTCATCATTACCACCACAGCTACCATCCTTACATCACTGTCATCATGAACACCACCACAGCTACCATCCTTACATCACTGTCATCATGAACACCACAGCTACCATCCTTACATCGCTGTCATCATGAACACCACAGCTACCATCCTTACATCACTGTCATCATTACCACCACAGCTACATCCTTACATCACTGTCATCATTAATACCACCTCAGCTACCATCCTTACATCACTGTCATCATCACTACCACCACAGCTACCATCCTTACACCACTGTCATCATTAATACCATCACAGCTACATCCTTACATCACTATCATCATCACTACCACCACAGCTACCATCCTTACATCACTGTCATCATCAATACCACCACAGCTACCATCCTTACATCACTATCATAATTTCCACCATGGCTACCATCCTTACATCACTGTCATCATTTATACCACGACAACTACCTTCCTCCTCCTCCTCATCATCATCATCAGTACAATTAACGTCATGCTCATCATATCTAAGGACATCACTATCACCGTCAACTTATCCACCACTATCATCACCTTCGTCAACAGCATCATCACCACCATTAGCTACATTAAATAAAACTCAGTATATTACATCTTCACAAACTACAAGAGAGGTAGGTGTCGAGATGAAATAAGTTAGCATCATCAGTACTATCCTACTGTTGATCACAATCGTCACTGCCACTGTCTACGTCATCATCACCATTTTCCATACCAATGACATCAGTCTCATCAAATCTAACCAACATTATTGTCACCATCGTCATATCCATCATCAGCATCAGCATCACCGTCGCCTCCACCATCATTAGTTGCCTACATCATAGCCGCTACTATTTCACATCAACACAAGCTACGGGAAAGACAGGAGACAAGATGAAGGTGGAATGGTATGGGACTCTACTGCAAGTGTACCAAGTTTAACATCTTTACCATTANCTCTCTCTCTCTCTCTCTCTCTCTCTCTCTCTCTCTCTCTCTCTCTCATTTCAATATCTCTCATTCTCGTCCTCTCTACTCCCAGTTTGCACAATATCCCTCTTTGTTTCCCCCTTTGCCTCTTGGTTTTCGTTTCCGTATTTTTTTTCTTTTTCTTACTACTGTTCATAGATACTGTCTCATTCCATTCTTTCTTTCTCATTTTCCTTTTCCTTACTACCCTAATTTATCTACTGTTTTTTGCTTTATAGTAAAATACCACAGGAGAAGTAGGAGCCAAGGTGAAGTAGGGTGGAGCGGCGAGGGACTCAAAAAATACTGTCTGAAGTTCGACCCTCCATGTAGTGGCTGTTTTTTTTTTTTTTTCCCTCCTTTCCTTTTCCTTCCTTTCTCTTTTTCCCAGTTATACTTCTTATGTTTCATGTTTTCCTTTCAATGTTTTCTTTCTTTCCTCTTCCATATTTATATTCCTTTCTCTCCTTTACTTCACTTCGTTTTCTTCATATTTACTTTCTCCAAACTCAGGTTGTTTGTCATTTTCTCTTTTCATTTTCTTTCTCATTTTTATTCTTTCCCAATTTTTCTTTTTCAATTACTCCTTTTCCTGTCTCTTTCTTTCACTTTCATCCTCTCGGCTTTCTCCATTACGGTAAAGTAGCACAACCTGCCACAGAACAAGGAGGCGAGATGAAGAAATGTTATTGGGATCAATTCACGTAACGCCTCCAATGCCGTGTTGGGGGTAAAAAGCTAGTTTCTAGTACGATTCTTTCTTTGCCAGCCTTCCTGTGGGTAAAACTACATCATCCCCACCCTTTGTGACATCGGTGTGCGGACACTACACTTACAGCCATGATTATGTGCTTCCAGCTAGGTAGGTAACACATGACTTGAGATTGTTTCACAGGGCGAGGAAATAGCCATACACTGGCAATTTTTGGCCCTGTATGAAGTTAGTCCTTGTGTGAGAGGAATCTAGCACATGAGTATCTGTTTCCGTGCATTAAAACTTTGACTGTACTGTGATGATGGCTAACTGTAGTTTACTGCATGGCAAGTCTTATCTTACCAGCTTGCTCAGACAGTGCTGCACTAAGATCAACATCTGTAAAACGACTAACCCCACTGTCAGGAACTTTACATGTCCAATCACATGTCCAGAGTATTAGGTTCACAGGTAATTCACATATAGTGCAAGCCACAAAGACATCGAACACCCCATGGCTTGTGATATAAGCTTTTCTTTGAACACAGGAAGGAAGTAACATATCTAACAGTATATCTTACACTAATGCTGGAAGTGGTTGACTCGTTGAAGGTTGGCCCTTTCAGTCGACACGGTTGCATTAAAAAAGCACAAAAGGAAACAAAAAAAATTGGGGTTCGGCAGTGGGAAAAAAGGAAAAAAAATGGGACTCTCATCTCTTTTATGTGTCTGCCTGAAACCGTGCTAATTCTGTACTCTGTTCTTCTAAGTATAATTTCGTTCGTACTAAATGCTCTGAGCTCTGACTCAGATTCTCCCTGCTCCTTCCGGCACCTTGACGAAAACCTCTCATAACTTTACTTAATCTTCCTTGCCTCCTCTTTTCCACTCTGATAGCTTTGTAGCAGTTTCTTCTACCGAACAAGCACAACACTTTGCTCAAACTTTCTCCTTCAATTCCACAATGGACACTTCCTGTGCTGTTTCTATCTCATTTCCCGCCTTTGATTTCCTTATGACTGATATTAAAATATCTTCAATTGAGGTATTTTCTGGCCTCACTGACCTCGTTACTAACAAGTTACTTGGGCCTAATGAGGTAACTCCTGTTGTCCTCAAGAAGTGTGCGTCTGTGTTCACACGCTGCCTAGGTAAACACTTTCGCCTTTGTCTGTCGGCATGTACTTTTCATTTTGCTGGAAGTCTGCTCTCATTCAGCTTCTCCCAAAAAAGGTAACCATATCCGTCCCTATAACTATCGCCCAATAGCTTTAGCATTCTGTATTTCAAAAGATTTTTATGCTTCCACCCACCTATGATGGAGGAGGCACTGAGTGACTGGTCTGTCTGTGCATGTGTGCGTGTTTGCATGCATGCATCCATAACACTTTTCTGGGTACGATATCTCATGAACCCATCAACGGTTTTCGACCAAACGCTTTTCACTGGTTCAGTATGAAATGATGATGAACTGATTAGGTCAGCAAGATCAAGATCACATATATTTGGGAGCGATATCTGCTGAACTCCTTGATGGATTTTGACCAAACTATTGTCAGTGCTACAGAATGGAGGATCAATGAACTGATTAGACCAGCAAGGTCAAGGGGTCAAAGGCTAAGGTCATATGGGTGTGGGTGTGAAGATCTGCTGAACCCCTCGACAGATTTCGACCGAACATTTGTCTGTGATACAGTATGAAGGGACAATGAACCAATTAGGTCAGCAAGGTCAAAAGGTCAATGGTCAAAGTCATATTGACGTGGGTACGATAGCCCTGAACCCCCTCAGTGGATTTCGACCAAACTTTTGTCACTGATGCAGTATGAAGGTTCGATGAACTGTTTTGGTTATCAAGTTCAATGCGTCAAAGATCATCATCACATGGCAATGGGCGTGATATCCCTTGAACCCCTTGACCGATTTCGACCAAACGTTTGTCGGTGATACAGTATGAAGAGACTATGACTTGATTAGGTCAGCAAGGTCAATGGGTCAAAGGTCACATTCATATTAGGTCGACCTGGTTTATCTTAAGTCTCATTTACTTCCACAATGAACCTTGTCATGGAGGTTGTATGGCGAGTCCATATGCAAGGTTTGGCGGAGGCACACTGAGTGATGTTTTGCATCGACAGCTTAGACCCCAAGTTCTCAGCATTTCATTAATCTATTTTTCAGAAACAAAAATTAAATTCCTTTCCTGTCAGAACCTTCTCCCCGATCGTCTGTAAGGCGTATGCCAGGGTTGCTCCACTGGAGAAATTTTCATCTTCCCTTGCAGACAAATGGTCATCCAACACTTGGGACTTTGAAGAAAGTTTTGCCATGGCACTTGACATGTCATTGGCTTTCGATCGAATCAAGCATATACAGTAATTTCCAAACCGGCCGCTTACGGTTTCTGTACTTCTTCTACGCCTTCATCTCGAGCCTTTTGTCTGGTCGTTCTGTAACTGCTGTTGTAGACGACCACTATTCTTCTCCTAAAGCAATCTATAGTGATGTTTCTCAGGGCTTTCTCCTGTCACCAACTCTCTTCTTTCTTTTCATCAGTGACTTTCTTAACATTAAATCTAACCACATTCACTCATACACAGATGACTACATTGTTCACCTTTCCATTTGCCTCTCGCAGCATTTGTCTCAGCAGTTACTTAGATAAACAAGAGATGATGCTATGGCACACCTAATGTCTGACTTGGCTCAAATCTCTGACTGGAGTAAAAGTACTCTTACTGTCTTTATGCATCAAAAACCCGGTTCTTACATCTTTCAACCCGTCAAAATCTTCCAGAGAAATATCCTCTAATTTTTAGCAATATCCAGCTCAATCCTGCATCATCATTGAACATATCTGGGATTTTATTCGCTCAGGCTTTACCTTGGAAAGTTCCTATTCATGCTCTTGTTGCATCTGCTTTCAAGAGACTAGGTGTGCTAAACCGACTCTGTGCCTTCTTTACCCCTGCATAGTTATTGACTTAATATCTAGTTTTTATTTGCCCCTGTGGAGAGTACAACTCTCGTGTGTGGGTAGGCTCCCCACATACAAGTCTTCTCAACAAGATGAAGTCAAATGCTTTTTGTCTCTAAATCTCCTCCTCTTATTGGCTCCCTTCAATGTCTCTCTCGTTGCCTCACTCTAGCATCTTTATCTCTTATCTGTCGCCACTTATGTGGTCCAGCACAACTTCAGTGGATTTGTACCATCCATCTAACAACAAACTCTCACTCCTTTTCTGCCCAACTTTCTAATGCACGAGTTAACGTTACCCCCAGTTCTTTATATATACAACAGGTAATTTGTGGAGCTGTTTTCATCTGTCTATATTTACTGCCTATGGCCCTCATTCATTTAATGCAGTGTGTCCAGGCATCTCAAAATGAACAGATCTTGTATTTGGCTCTGACATTTTTTTTTCCACCTGTTCTTGGAGGGAACAATCTTGTTGGCATCTGCCATCTGGTTCCTTTCCCTTTGCATAAAAAGGAAAAGCTGGTATGACTCAAAATGCAAATGGAAGTAGAAGTGAACCGAAACAGTAACAAAGATTACCAGTCAGTCATTCAGACATGTAGGATTTACTACAGAGGGTGGCTGTGGTGGACTTCACGGTTAGATGGGAAAAGGATGGCAAAGACAGGTAGATATCTGTGCATCTTGTTCTTTCCCATTCTGTAAGTAAGCTCTTCCTTGTCCTGAGGAGGATGAGCTTTATTGGCGCATGATTTCCAGGTAAGGGATCGAGGAAAATAATCTGAAGCTGTAGGAGGGAAAAAAAGAATACAACAGTGCCCATGACCACGCAGTCTCTAAAGTTATTAGGGTCAAATAACATTACCACAACTGTGCTTGGAATCGACTGGGACTCCCAGATGAAAGTCTGGCAGCATTGCCCTGTACCATGATTGGGTAAAAGTTGTTGCACTTTGTTTTGTCACATACTTGTAACCAAGGTACCCTACCCCCAGCTGTGCACCTGAATGGAAAGAAACACCCCCTTGGTTACAAGTATGTGGTAGGGTGAGACAACTTTGGCCTCGTCGTGGTACAGTGGAAAACTGTCTCACTCTCATCTGAGAGTCTCGGATTTGATTCTCGGCAGTGTTGATAATATGTTTGGTGACATTTTCTCTTTTTAAAACAGGTTTATTTCACCATAATGAATTGCCAGATGTGTTTTGGGTTTCATTAAATGCTTTTAGTTGCCTGAGTGCCAGGCGGTACTCTCTTTCCTTTCAGGTTCATATTTGCAGGTTAGGATACCTTGGTTACAAGTATGCGACAGTTAGACAGGCTTCACCTGATTATGGTGCAGTGGAAAGCTGCCTGAATCTGATCTGAGAATCGCGAGGGCTGTTCCCAGCACAGTACTTGTAATATGCTGGTTAATATTTCCTGTGTTACTATTGTTTTACTTTGCCACTAGGGTCAGTGAGAGGCTGGTGAACATGTGTGTCCCTAATGGTATGTGGACCCATATACGTGATCAGTGGGAGACGAGACCTACACCAACAGCCAGAGTCCATTTAAGCAACAGGGTCATCAGACTGAAGAAGGTCATTCTCCAGAGGTTCCCTTTATTAAGGTGAGAGAAAGAAACAAAATGTATTGTCAGCATCTTATCTAGCAGAGGGAGGGATGTCTAGACACCTAAAGTGGCCTCATAAACTAGCTGTTACTGTCAGCCCTAAACATGTTGACATAAAACATTCGGGAACTTAGCCTTGGGGCCACGTTGGCACCGACTGACTCCTTGCATGCAGGATTTACTAATGCCTGGTCGATTAGAGATAAGTTTCGCGAAGTTCGAGCAAATAAAAAATGAATGAACATATATAACAGCAATTATAGAGACTTGGATTCACTGTATAGGAAAGATATATTAAGAACTATGTCTGGACCTCAGTGTGAGAATGTGTATGTGCAGATCCATGATTGTCAACTGAACCCATCTGGACCCATTGGGTGCCCGAGCCAATTGGATCACCAGTATCTCAACCAAAATAGTTCTGACGGGAAACAACAGCAGCAAATAGGAAGAGGAATACAGTGTACAACAAGTTCTAAGACCGGCAGCCTAGTAATCCAAATTGCATCAACCTGTGTGGGAGGGTGAATTCTCTCATGAACACATCGATTATGAATAGTAACTCTGTACATCAGCCCTGTGGAAGAAGAATCCATGAAGTTCTTTGGCTACATGAACATTAGAACACTGATTAGGGACAAGATTAACCCACTGTTTGATGCAGACACGGATTTGGAAAACTCTGATAACGAGATGGCAGATATCCAGAATACTCATCTCTCATCGGTATTCACTAGAAACGGAAGAGTTGAGATCTCTGGTTCATGCATTATTCATGAGAGCGTGATCTTCAGCAATGTTCACAGTACAGAAACAGAAGTGTTTCTCGGTCCTTACAAGTTCCTTTCAAGGATACTATGAAAAATCTTTTGTCACGTGGACTCTCCCTTGACTACGGTCTTTTAAAAAATTGGTGGCTTCCTGAAAAGTTCCATCAAACTGGAAGGAACTAAAAATGGCCTGCCTCCCTTAAAAGTGAAGCTACCATTGTCCAAGAAATTGCAGTCTAAATATCTATACATCTGTAGAAAAGGTTTGGAAGTTATAGATGCAGATAGGATTGTAGATCATCTGGATGAATTTCAGTATGGTTTTAGGTGGCATTGTTCATATTTAATTGTTTGATTGAATTCTTCAATTGGATGGTTTATGAAGACAACCAGTGCATGGTCACTAGCTTTATTTGGACTTCCAAATAGAGAATTTATGGAGAGCTACCCGGACAGGTTAAAAATTAGTTGAATGACTGGCAATAGAGAGTAGTTGTCTGTGGGGAATCTTCTGACTGGACAGCAGTTACAAGTGGTATGTCTCAACGTTTAGTTCTACATCCTGTATTATTTAACTTTTACATGAATCATCTACATGTCAGCGTCATCTGCTAACCTGCACAATTTGTGGACGACACAAAAGCTACTGGATAATGTCTCATTGTGCCTGAAGATAGAAGAACTGCGGAGCAACTTGGTTAAAGTAGGTCTGGATAAGCGCGAAGAGATGCATATTGGTCCTGCAGACCTAGCGACCATGTACTTTTTGTTAGGAAGTGTAATCAGCAATACTAATTTCGAGATAGACTTAAGTGTCCTAATCAACAGTGACCTCAAGTTCTCCAAGCAGTGCACTAAAGAACAGAAGGAAGTATACAGGAGTCTAGAATATGCAAAGCAGCAGTTTCGACACAGCACAAGGAGATAATCCTCTCTGTGTACAGTTATAAAGTACATAAGATTCTGGAACATGGTATTTAGTTATGGTCAAGAACTCTGGAGAAGGATATTAAGAGGCTTGAGAGACCACAAGCACACAGCTACTAAGTTGATCCCATCCATAAGGCGCATAGGATATTATCAGAGCAGGCTGCAGGCACTGGGCCTCTTTTTGCTAGACTAGGCATTCGCACTGACAGCTAATAGAGATTTTCACAATTCTTCATGGACGTGAAAACGTAGACTACAAGATTTCATTTAGTTTAAACAGCACGTCCATTAGTTTTATTTATTTTATATTTTTTCACACACAAGATCTGCAGTGCCAAGAACTGATCGCCAACAGAGGTAGCTGATACTCTCTCGATGAAGCAGTGGAAAGCTAGATTAGGCAAAGTTCTTGTAGACATAGTGAAGTGATAGATAGATTTTGCCCTCCTTCATGTAAAATTTCTCAGCTTGTCTCACCTCTCCCCAAGTAAGTGCACATCTTTTTCCTTGCCCGTGTTGTGGGTTAGAGAGGTGAATGGGTAGACCCTTCATCTGTGATATATATTTCTTCACACTAATTATGTAGCAATGTGAACTTGGTATCATCTCTCATGGTACTTTCTCCGTTTGGGTCGTAGGACCTTTTGAGATAACTCGCTACTTGTCCTTGTATCTCTCTCTTTCTCTCTCTGTCCATTTTAAATTCTTTCCGCTTCTTCACGCTTGACCATCTATCAGGACCAGTCTTTCACTTTGCTCCTGCCTTAACTCCCAGAAATAAAAATAACATTCTCTCTCTCCTACCTTCCTCATATCATTATCTTTCATCATCATGATTTCTAGATTATTATAACGTTAAGATTTCCGTCGTGCCTGCGCAGCCTTTCTCACTTTCCTCTCCGCCTCTTCCGATATTATTGTCTTTCGCCACCGTTACTTTTGTCCTCCCATTACTTCTCTTTCTTTTCTATTTTTCCTATATTTTTCAATGTGCTGTATGCTTCTCATTTTCTCTGCCTCTAACATTTATTTTTCTTTTATTGTTAGGAAATTGGGTTTACAACATAATGATTATGATGAGAGCATAGAACAAAGGAATACAAAGTTCAGCTTACAGAAGACCCCTTGGACCTGTAGGGGCAGTTTATTACATAGATGACTACAGCTGCCGTATCTAATTCTATGAGATAAAGAAGGGGACAGCAAGGCAAGAAGATTCCTTCAGCCCACTAAGCCCTCCAGGTGATCCGGCAGAAAAAAGTGAGAAGAACCTCCATGCAGGACAGAAAAAGTCCCATGGAAATTTAAAAGGAAAAATTGAAAGGAAAAAAGGACAAATTCAACATTAATTCATCTGTAAGGAATACGTAATATTATCTACCATTGATATTACACTAATGCATCATTCTTCACTATCTTCAAAAGGGAAATTTATTTATTCAGATTATTTTAATTATTCATCCATTAATCCACGCACCTGGGGATCTGAAAAAAAGATACTTATCCAAGCGAGTTTTCAAAGCCATTACTGTATTTAAGTCTATCACATCAGTAAGTAAATCCTTCCGTACGTTAAATATTTTGTTGAAGAAAAAGTGTTTCGTTTCACTGGATTGGAAATGTTTGCCGATGATTTTGTAACCATTATTTTCAGCGTAATTTGTCCGATCTAATACGGAAATCTTGTTTACTAACATACTGCTATGTCCCTTAGATATTTTGTATATCCTAATCAGATCCTATTGCAGAGTGCGCTTTGACAAGTTGAGGAGGATTAGCTCTTTTCAACGTTCATCAAATGGTTTGTTCCTTTATCTGAGTATCATTTTTGTAACTCCTATATTGGCACTCCTTCATTTTTCAGTATTCCTTCATCTTCCCACCCTTATACTTTTCCCTCTCTCTCTCTCTCTCGCCTCCACGTTTCCCTTCCTCCCCCCATTCAGCATGGTTCCACTCTTATCCTTTCTCATCTTTCATCTTTCGTTCCTCCCTCACACATCTCCTTCCGTCTCCCACCACCCCATCTGAGTAATGGCTTCGTCTCGCCATTAATTCATTAGTCAGACGTAGTTGCTCTTGTACCTTCCTGCCCCGTCAACACTTGGGCTGGCTGAGTGAATAAGTGATTATGGGTGACATGCTGACGGAGACGATTAATGTTTGCATCGAAATAATGGATGAGAAATTTGGTTGGTGACTATGCAGGCAAATAAGTAAACGAACGAGCAATAATATGAATATGAATTGCATATAATATGTAAATATGCAAATGCTTGGAAGGCATATAGCATAGGAAGAAAAACACAAGTTAGATTCGTGGAGTTGAATGGTTGCGTTTGTGTGTTATGAAGTATTGAGCACTGGGGCTGTAGACACGAATTAAAATAGAGGAATGGGCAATGACATTTCAGAAAATTGTATACCCTCAATGGAGACAAAGTGCAAAGACAAAATGGCATAATTTACATAGACAGATAACTGAAGACGAAATGTGGAAACTAGAGCAACTCTGGGAAGAGAAGAAAAAAGGACATTAGGTTCAGAACCTCAGAAAATCTCAAATATGCTATATGCTTGCAGCATTCTCTGTCCGATCTGGACGCATTAAACACAAGTTCACACACACACACACACACACACACACACATACATACACACACACTCATACACACACAGATAGATAGACAGATAGATAGATATAGATATAGATAGATAGATAGATAGATACTATTTAGGAACCCGACCCATGGCGAAAGTCCCGTGCCTCCTACGGGAGGAACAGTGACCAGTGACTTATTCTCTACCGGACCTGCCACTGTGAATTGTCCAAGAAGATTCAGTGACCAGTCCATACCACTGTATACGTGCCATGTCCTGTAATGTGAATTCAGTGCCCAAGCTATCATATAAGAGACCCCTGTTATACTATAACTTCAGTGTCAGAATCTTGCTATAAATATTTGTGCTATATCATAACTTTAACGTGCATTCTTCAGTCCTGTTGTAAGTGGTCTGTGCTGTAACACCCCCCATGTCAATATATATCTGTTTTGTATCATTTATCTTGTGTATTTGTGTAATATCGTATCTTGCCCTGGAGTTGTGAATTTGGTTAATATATGTTTGTCAGTTTGGTCTCAGCCGAGTTTTTATGCCCTG
>JAGKTI010032469.1:0-11892 GCA_018397915.1 Birgus latro
TTCATACCTCTCACCGTCCAAACCCAGTTAACATCCTCCATCCGGGTTTTTGCCTACTTCTTGCATGAGTCGGACCTGTTTTGCCAATCCTGCCAGGAGTGGAGTTGTAGCTAGGTAGAGTTGTGGAGGAGTTGTGCACTGTGATATGAAGAGTGATATCCTGGACATAGGTGATACGAGCCTTTTACAGGATATAGAGGCCTCCATTACTGTAAGTAAGAGGCCCCATGATGTCTCCCCGCTGGAAGCCAGTTGCCCAGATGCAGCAATCACTCAGCTTGCTAAGCAAACCAAGGTGGCTGGGAGGGACAAAACCTCTCCTCCAGTTAAAGGTATGCCCCATGCTGCTGGAAGTCCTGCAGAGGCCACCACTACACTGCAGCAAGCAGGTAGGGCCACTACTGATGTGGATGACCAGAATTCCGCAGTTCCATATGCAACCTTTCACTTCCAAGATCGGTCAGGGCAAAAGATCTTTAATAATCCTAATAAAATCACGGATGCTATTATTCACGTCTTTTTTGCCAAATACATTAGGGACAGTGAGTCAGAAGTCTGGGGGTCTGGGTGGACATTAGTTATTAGTTGAGGGAAGTGGACCTTCCTAAGGTAAGCCCTTCTCATGGAGGCTCTCAGACTGTGGGGCCTTGGGAGCTCAAGTGTCATCAGGTTAGGGGCTTGGATGAAGGCTCGTACACTCTTGGAGTAGTGAGGCCACTTGATTTGGATTTTGATGTGGGAGAAATTCTTGAGGCATTGCAGATGCTAGATAGGAACACTGACCGACCGCTGGATCCATGCACAGTGGTGAAAGCCTCTCGCCTCCCTGCCAAGTTTCCAGGACTTAATGATCCTCGACAGTCCAAGATGGTCCAAGATGCGGTTCCGGGGCCCACTGCCTGTCCGGGATCAGAGTCGGGGTATGGCCTTTAGGGTGTCTGAATATCACTTCCTGGTCTTAAACTGTTATGAATGTCACCAATATGGTCATAGCTCTGCTGCTTGTAGGAACTCTGTGCAGTGGTCCATGTGTAGTGGACATCACCGCTTCAAGGGGGAGGACGGGACATGTTGTGACAGGGATCTGTTTTGTTGTCTATGTCTAAGTAACCAAAGGATAGTTTCCCGTACTTGTCTGATCTATCGTTTGGCGGATAAGTTTCACATTACAGTTTGTCAGAATGGAACATCCAGGCAGGATATCAATAGGGAACTACGTGCTCTACCGGCCCTCTTCTGCAATGACAGGTTGTGGCGGGCAACAGGTCCAGCAGGTGGCTTCCTGGTCTCATCTGCTGGAAAAAGACATTTTGGTCTCTGCCAGCTGACCTTCACCATCTCACACCCCTGTAGAGACGGTGGTCAGGTCTTGGGTCCATCATCTCTGTCTGATGCTTCCACCTCAGTGTCCAATCATTTTGTTTCTCTGATGCCTCCATGTGATGATTTGGAAGAAGAGACTCTCTGTGATCCCATCCCAGTCCATCCTGTCACAGTGTCCAAATCTTCGGCCTCCTATGTAGATGTTGTGATACATTCTTCTCAGTTACCTCTCCCCAGGCAATTATCTCATCCCCAGCATCTGGCTAGTAGATGCCCATCTCCCTCAAGTGACTGGGGGACTGAAGAGGAACTGGTGGCCACTCCAGTCCAAACTGTGGATATGGGCACCCCTCAGCCTCCTCTCAGTGAGAATCTTTCACGTCTGCATGCCTACCCACATCCACCACCACTACACTCAGATTCACCTCTCGGTAACAGTGCCCACTCCGTTACCCCTGACTTTTTCACTCCCCTTTTCTGAATCCTCCTAGATGCACTCTTCTTTTATTTACAGGGCATTTCCCCCATGGATATCTGTAAGCAGCTTCTGCTCAGGATTTCAGCACTTGTCCCTCCTTTATGATGGGCCTCCTTGTGCACTTGACACTTTTGTTTTGGAATGCTCACTCCTTGGTTAGGAAAACTCATGATTTTAAAATGCTTGTAAATGAACTTTGACCAGCATTTGTAGGAGTATGCGAGATGTGGTTACATCCAACAATCAGTTTCAGTCCACAGGACTAAGTCCCCTTTCGTGAGGAGAGATTCCCACGTTTGGAAAGGAGGTTAGCTATCATGGTTAGGGAGGCCATTAAGTGTAGGCCTCTTGCCCTGGCATGATTTGAGGATGGCGTGTTGGAGGTTATGACAGCCCAGGTAGAGTTGGCAAGTGGCTAGGCTTCTGTGCTGGTGGCTTACAATCCATGCCAGTCTCTAGGGTGTGGTGAATTGGATCACTATGTGGATCAGCTTCCTTCCCCAGCCCTGGTTCTTGGCGACTTCAATGCATGTCATCGTTGCTGGGAGCCAGATCTTCTGCACAGTTCTCGGAGTGTCTCAAGTTCTTCAGTTTCCAGTTTCCTCTTAAATTCATTACGGTTCACTCTCCTCTCCCCAGCAGGTCTACATACTGTACTTGGTTTGATCTGCACACAGCTGCTGCTTCAGTCCTTGATCTCTGTATTGGCGAGCCAAGGCTCCTAGGGGCTGAATTCTCCCTTGGCCCATACCTAGGCAGCAATCATCTTTCCGTGTCTTCATTTTCCAGATCCATGCTTGGGGGAACCATGCCCATCTCATCCTTGGTGGAAGCTCATCGAGGAGGGCTGGCAGGTCTATGCGGGGGTGTTGTCCACTTCCTCTTCTGAGGTGAACCTTCCCTTTGAGGGACTTGTTTTTTTTTGCGTCATAGTTAGTGAGGGCAAGTCATTGCGCCTTCCCACTAATGACACGTCATACAATTCGCAGTTGTGGGGTGCCATAGTGGACAGAGGCTTGTCGTGAGGAAGTAACAGCCAGGCACAGAGCATGGTATGTGGCACCATTGCTTGTCAGTAAGCAATATGCTGCAGTACAAACACAGGAATTCAGAATGCACTCGTGTTATTGCGGCTGCCCAACTGGAGGCTTGGTCATCATTTGTTGCATCCCTATCATTTTCCACATCGTCTACCCATACTTGGAAGTTTCTCAGGGCAATGCAGGGCAGGGTGTCTTCTTCTTCCTTTCTCCTTTGTCAGGATGGTGTGAATTTATTAACCGATGCATCGAAGGCGGACTTTCCGGCCTCTTTTTTTTTTTTTTTTTTTTTTGGCTCTAAGCATGGCCTCCCTGTTCCTTTCCCTGACCTAGACCTCCTCATGAGTGTGCTTAGTGATGCAGAATGCAGAAATTGCTAGTCCCCCATCTGGCCTGGCAGATCCTTTTACATAAAGGGAGTTATCTCTGGCCATCTCAACCCTGGTCCCTCACAAGACAGCTGGGCCAGACCTCATTCCACATGAATTTTCAATGTATATCCCTTTGTCAGGTCACGAAATTCTCCTGGATATATATAATATCAATTGGTCGACACGTGTTTTCCTGGAACCTTGGAAAGTCTCTACCCATCTCTCATTCCAAGAGCCAAGAAAGGATCTTTCACATCCTACGAGATATCACCCCACTGCCCTCTTGCAGTGCTTAGGAAAACTGATGGGTAGGAGGGTTGGTTCTCATTTCCAGCAGTGGGCGGAGACGAACGATAACTTCCTGGAGGAACAGTGTGGCTTTCAGCCAAGCTGGGGAATGCTCAATGTCTTACATCAGCTGGAGCATCGGGTGCAAGAAACGTATAGCAATATGGGTGTCGTACTGGCTCTACTTGTGGATTTAGCCAGAGCTTTTGATTCTGCATCCCACAAGGCTATTTTATACAAATTGGTGTCTAAGGGGATCCAGGGGTTCCCCCTTTCCTGGCTGTGCAGTTATTTGACGGGTAGGCAGTTTTCCCTGTCAGTGGGAGGGGCCGTGTCTACACCGCGTCTCGTTAAGTGCGGTGTTCCCCAAGGGTCTGTCTTAAGCTCTTAAGCCCATTCTTGTTTAACATGCTTTTATCAAATCTCCCCCGCCCCCCCAGCTACCACCCTTCTCGTTTATGCGGATGACCGGATGCTGCTCAGTACAGCTCCCACATTGTTAGAGGCTCAACAGTGCCTTCAAGCTGCTGGGGTAGATGCCCTCCTTCGATGGTTTGGTAGGTGGGGTCTGCAGATTAATGTTCAGATATGTGCCTTGATGTGTTTTACCCTCAAGTCCAGCCTTCCCTCTCCCTCATATCTCCTTGGGAGGTAGCCAAGCCCCCTTGCAATGCCAAGACACTTTCTTAGGCCTCTGTCTGGATGGACCAGTCCTAACATGGAAATCCTATATTGAATACCTGAGGGCCTCATGCTTGAGATGCCATGACATAGTGAAAAGTTTAGCTGGGACACACCCCCGGGGAAGTTTTACTAAAGATTTATAGAGTCTAAATCCTGAGTAAGATCCAGTTTGATATCAATAACTACAGTTTGGCCTCCCAGGCAGTTTTGGGCAGGTTGGAAGTCATCCAGAACACTGCCTTATGGATAGCATTGGGAGCATTTAGGTTCTCCCCAGTGGTGTACCTACATGCAGAGGCTGATGTCTTGCCACTAGCATGGGGCAGGCATCATCATGCCTGGATGGCTTATTGTCACAGTATGTCCTTTTCCCCATCCCATCCTCTTCGTGTCCTTTCGCCCAAACTCCAGTTGAGCCCCTTGCTCTCTCCTGGTCTCTACGTTCCCACGTCCCTTTCCTTGTCCGTGCCCTTCATTCCTTCTCCGTCCACTCCCTCCCTCCTCCTGCTCCTTCCCCAGTTCCCCCTGTCTCTCCTGTCCCCCCTTGGTTCCCTCTGCCTTCCATGTTCTGTCTCACCCTCCACACCCCCTATTGTAAAGGTAGTACTGTAATGATCTCTTTGCCTCCCACTTATTTACAGAATTTGTCTCCCTCCGTTATCAGGGATTCCCCCGGGTTTTCACTGATTGCTTCCACTCTTTCACACTATCATCATCCTCTGCAGCCATGTTTATTGAGGTCCTTTCTATTTGTGGAACCTGGATACTAGATAGAAGCCACTCTGTGGTGGCCTCTGAGTTATTTGCTATTTCAGGGGCCTTAGAGTTTATTAGGAATATACTACCCCCCAAGCCAGTACAGCAGTTGTTTTCTCTGATTAACAATCATCTCTCTCCCTCTTGAGTTCCCTATCCCCATCCTCCCATAGGCAGTTGGTGTTCAAGATTCAGTCCATCCTTTTGTCCCTAGATTCCAATGGGTATTCCATGTGTTTCCAATGGATACCTTCTCATGTGGGTATCCGAGCTAATGGGGTTGTAGATAGGGCTGCTAATATGGCACACTCTTCCCCCTCTGTGGAACCTTACCCACTGAATTTTGGCAGCTTCTCCCATCTTGTCCTACAATCTTGTCATTCCCATTGGAATTCAAATATTCAACCAGATCTTCCAGTACCACCCTAGGGAATTATAGACGTGATTCTTCACCCAATCCATGGACGCACTCGTCATTCCAAGCCTTGGATACTGCACTTGTGTCTCAGAACAGGTAATACAGGTCTGGCATTCCATTTGTTTATGATAAACCAAGCCCCAAGCCCTCATTGTCAGTCGTGACTAAATACTGAAGACATTATCCACCATTTCCTGTTAGACTGTCCCCACTTTCACTCCCTCCATGTGAAGCTCAAAGGCAGTTTGGCTTCTCTGGGCGTCATGATCCATCATTCTCTCCGTGTTATTAAGGGGCTATGATCTCGCCACTATGGATCATGCTGCTGTCATCTGCCACACTCTGGAGTTCCTGAGGCAGTTGGGGTGCTTATGAAAGCTGTGTCATCTGCAAATCACCCTTGGTCCAGTAGCCTGAGGTGGCCCTAGCGAGGGTGAATTGGACTTCTGACTACGATGCCCTTTAACCACAGAAGAAGAAGAGCCTCCATCCACTCCACATGACCAAACCATCTCAATCTACCCCTTCTCATAGCATCATTAATAGATTCAAGTCCTCTCTTTCCTCTCAAATCTATATTCACAATCCTAACCCCACCAAGGTCTGTCATTCAAGGAACATCAATTTAATCTTTCTCTCTATTTACACCTGAACATATACATATTCTCCTCTTTACTGCCCAAGTTTCACTGCTATACAGCATTAAATTCCTAACACATGCTGCATTCAAGATCCCCTAAATACAGAGGGAAAGCCCTCTTAATGCCAGGAGAGGCAACACTACCTTAAATGTCTTCCAACCACTCCTTACCCTTGTTACTGAGCTAGCTCCAGCCACATCACCAAAATATCATGTCCCCCAAATAATAGAACTCTTCCACACACTAAACAGACTCCAGCAAGACTAATTCTTTCCCACCTCTTTGCTTCAGTATTTTTTTTTTATTTTTTTATTTTTATATGCAAGGAAGAAGGAACCAAAAGCCGCGGGCCTGCAAACTGTTCCCTTCAAGAACAAACAAAAACAATACAAAAGAGAGCCAAATTCAAGATCCATTGTACATTTCGAGATGCCTGGACACACTGCGTTTGAAGGACTGGAGATAATAGGAAGTAGGAAATACAGACAAAGGAAGACAGTTCCAGAGTTGACCAGTTGCATAAATGAAGGACTGGGAATAACGGTTAACTCTTGCATTAGAGAGCTGGACAGAAAAGGGATGAGAGGTTGTTGCTAGACGGGTGCTACGTGCCCGTTGTAGAGTTGGAGGGATGCAAGCAGACAGTTCAGAGGAACAGTAGCCATTGAAGTAGCGATAGAAAAGAGATAAAGATGCAACAGTGTGGCGAAGAGACAGAGGTTGAAGGGAGCTAGTAAGAGGAGGAGAGTTAATGAGATGAAAAGCCTTTGACTCCACCCTATTGAGAAGGGCTGCATGTGGGGAGCCTCCCCGTACGTGAGAGTTGTACTCTAAACAGGGGAGAATAAAACCCGTGTACAAAGTCAACAACAGTGCAGGGGTAAAGAAGGTTCGGAGTCGGCTTAGCACACCTAATCTCTTGGAAGCAGATTTCACAAGAGATGTAATATGTTCCTTCCAAGATAAATCCCTAGTGAATGAAACTCCAAGCATGTTTAAGGATGATGCAGGAGCAAGCTGTACATTATTAAACATCAGTGGGTACTCTTGTGGAAGAATTTGGCGGGTTGATAGGTGTAAGAACTGTCTTTGATGCATTAAAAACAACAAGATTATTTTTACCCTAATCAAAGATACGAGCCAAGTCAGACATTACAGTAGGTGTGCCATAGCCTCATCCCTTGTTTGCTGAAGTAACTGCTGAGACAGACATTGCGGGAACCGAAAGGAAAGGTGAAGGGTGGAATCATCAGTGTACGAGTGGATAGGGTTAGAGGTACAGCTTAGAAGGTCATTGATGAATAAAAGGAAGAGAGTTGGTGATAGGACAGAACCCTGAGGAACACCACTGTTGATAGATCTAGGAGAAGAGTGATGGCCGTCTACAACAGCAGCTACAGAATGACCAGAAAGGAAGCTAGAGACAAAGGCATAGATAGAAGGATAGAAACCGTAGGTGGGCAGTTTAGAAATTAAAGATTTATGCTCTCCTTTACATACCAAACACTCAAAGTCAGCTATTACATTTCTTATGCACTCATTAATCACAAAAACTGCACAATATGGAGTTATTTCTCACTGCTATTTTCTCATTCTATGTGATAAAACCAAGTCATCAGCTTTCAACATCTCCCATGGGAGTCCAGTTCTCTTACCACATGAGAGGGATTCAAGCACCATAAATAACAACAGAGGACTTAAAACTGACCCCTGATGGACAACAACATTCAAGGAAAGTACCTCACTCAAACTTCCATTCACTCTCATGTGGGTAACAGTACCTTTGGACAATGCCATGACCACTCTAACCAGCAATTCTTCAATCCCAAGCTTTTCCATTGCCCACTTCACCACATCCCTTGGCACTCTATCAGAAGTCTTCTCCAAATCAAGATAAACAAAGTACGAATCTCTCTTTCTATACAGGTATATTTTTCTTGAAGATTTTTTTTTTTTTAATGCAAGGAAGAAGGAACCAAAGGTCACAGGCCTGCATACTGTTCCTTCCAAGAAAAAGCAAAAACAATACAAAAGAGAGCCAAATTCAAGATCCGTTCATTTCGAAATGCCTGGACACACTGCGTTTGAAAGACTGGAGATCATAGGCAGTAGGAAATACAGACAGAGGAAGGCAGTTCCAGAGTTGACCATTTGCATAAATGAAGGACTGGGAGTAACGGTTAACTCTTGCATTAGAGAGTTGGACAGAAAAGGGATGAGAGTTTGTTGCTAGACGGGTACTACGTGCCCGTCGTAGAGGTGGAGGGATGCAAGCAGACAGTTCAGAGGAACAGTGACCATTGAAGTAGCGATAGAAGAGAGATAAAGATGCAACAGTGCGGCGAAGAGACAAAGGTTGAAGGGAATCAGTAAGAGGAGGAGAGTTAATGAGACGAAAAGCCTTTGACTCCACCCTATTGAGAAGAGCTGCATGTGGGGAGCCTCCCCACACATGAGAGTTGTACTCCATACATGGGCGAATAAAACCCGTGTACAAGGTCAGCAACTGTGCAGGGGTAAAGAAAGTTTGGAATCGGCTTAGCACACCTAATCAGATGTCAGACAATGAATGTCGCATCAGTGGTCCCTCTGCCTGGCATAAACCAAAACTGTATCTCATTAACGCTCATTCTTTCCTTTGTCATACTTCCACGACTCTCTCCATTACCTTTACTCTCTGGTCCAAAAGCTTTATTCCTCTTTAATTTCCTCTTTCCAAGGTATCACCCTTCCCTTTATGCACATTTACAATAATGCTCTTCAACCAGTCATCTGGATCAACATTCATATATAACAGACTTTACTAAGTTAGTGACTAAACTCACTCTTATAACTCCAGAGCCTTCAACATCTCAGCAATCAACCCAACACACCTACAGTCATCCCCAGCTGCATTCCATCTGGTCTCTAGCAGTTTTATTGCCTTGTGGTGGTATGTGAGTTGCACTAAATACAGTATGCATCACACATTCAGAGCTGATCATATTCCCCTAGCAGGCTGACCTCTATTACCTGGTTCCTGCACATAAGTTTTTCTGACCCCTACAAGTTTTTCCTGCTGATTTTAGTTCTATATCTTCCAAGAGAATGATAGGGTACCATAATGTAATGAGAAAACTGAACACCGGCAAATGGGGATCGGATACCATATAGGAGTAGGGGTGGTTAGAAAATCTTAACCCTAATCATAACTCTTAAAAACATTTATTATCACCTAGGCTCATATAATACACTTCAAGTAATATGTACTCATATAATACACTTCAAGTAATATGTAGAATATCACTGTCAAACTTTTACAGAAAATGGCTAATTTCTCAAAAGTAAAATCAGTGTTCTTTAAACTGTTATACAGTGGAATCTCCTAAGTTGCAGTCTTATGAGACAGGACACAGGCCGTGATCTGAGAATTTCACAAGTTAGAAATAACTACTCTTATGGGGAAAATTACTCATGAGTCTGTCATCTTGGAAAAGCTGCCCCTCTTACTCTCAAACCTATATCAAACTGGTTAAAACCTACACCAAACTTGTCACCAGTGAACACTAACAACCTGGAAAAGAAATTAGTAAAGCATATTTAATGGAAATGAACAATATTGTAAGATTCTAACCTGACTCTGACTGATGACATTGCTTGAATGGACAGGGGAGGGGTGAGGAGTGTTGGCCTGGCAACAGTCAAGTACTTGCCGCCGAAGTGAATGCCACTGCTCCTGATGTCATTTCCACATTCCATCCACATGGCCCCTTCAGACAATGGCCAGGGCCGAATGGGAGTAGAGGAGGAGAGGAGGAAGATGGAGAAAGAAGTGAAGAAAAAGACGGAAGTGGAGTAGCGGGCAAAAGGAACATGGACAAGCAACATCGTAAGTTCCTGAAGGCAGCATATAAAACACTCCGACATAAGCATTGTGCTGAGATCATGGAACATATGCAGCAGGCATGGGACCAGGCAGAAGGAGCTAGAAAACAGCAAGGGTTGGAGAGAATTGAAGAGGAAGGAGAAGACGAAATACCAGAATAGGTGAGGTGAAGGAGGGAATGGTGGGAGGAGGAGGATGGTTAGGTAATGGGCAAAAAACACCCAAGGCATTGAGTTTATAAACAGCCACTGAGGAGCCAGAATACAATGTTACTGATCAGGGTGCAAAGATCAATGTACTGGAGGAGTCGGTTTAAACAACTGTCACCCGTGAGGATGCAAAGATTAATGCACTAGTTGTGTGTGAGTGAGTGTGGATAATGTCTCAGGGGATAGGAAATGAGGTAGCCTAAGGGTGCACTGATGACTCAGTGATCCGTATGAAGGTGTATATAAGCATGGTCATAAGGGATATGCAGTTAGAGAGAGTCTGGCAGTCAAACAGAAATTGCCTTCTGTCCAACTTGGACAGATGAGGAGGAACACAGTCATGACCATGCATCGCGATTCTGGTGAATAGAAGTGTTTGAAGAACAGCTTTGCGAGAGTGTAACGCAAGGTGTATAAGTGCCGTTGGTGCAACGAAAAGTACCAGCAGTCACTAATGTACTGTTGTCAGAGTGACTTGCAACATTATTTTGACACGTATGTCCCTGGTCATGGAAGTACTAGTTACATAGTAGAATTAACTTCAGAGAAAGACTTTGTAATGTTTAAGTGAACATTTACATACTCAACGGAAGAGTTACCTAGTCAAGTGACTAAGCTGCATCTAAGTTGTACATAATTATCAAATTAAGTGACTGAGTTGCTGTCATGTCATACATAAGTGGTTGAGATTTCCCTTGTGTCGAGCTGAAACTCAGTATACCATGTGGTTTGCCATATTCGTATTAATGTAACTAACTTGAACAGTAAACGTCCTCTCATTCGGCATCTGGTCTTACGGTACTTCCCGTCTTTTGGTGTTTTCATAAATAGTCCCATTACGAAAGTCCTCTGCTCTTCCGGCACATATGCTGAGCCAACTGGCACCCGCAATGGGGTCACCAGGTCGCTGCTGGTACCCATGTGTCCATAGTTGCCAATTTGGCACTGTTGGCACAAGATCTTGCGCATTTCATAATAATTTGGCGATTTTCATAATAATTTAGTGCCAATAAATTTTAATTTCCTTCTATATCTAGCGCGTTTTGAAGTCCAGTTTAGCGCGAAATTTTAAACAGTTCACCTATAGCTTATCGCATTTTAAAGATGACCTTAGCATTTTTGATGATTTCTGCTTGCCAACACTGCACATGCCACTGGCCATCATGACACGTCAGTATCGGGCTTTGTGAACGGGACATTTTGAAAGTCTGGAAACTTTGTCGTGCTATTTTAAAGAGTACATATGTAAATGCACCTTGGTTAAGGTAAGTTCACATGTATTGTATCAATACAGTAATCTTCCCACTATCCGACGTAACAGAGCCAAAGGAATGTCCGGAAAGTGGTCTTGTCCGGATAGTGGCCCTGAAGTTCCAGCACCGGTCATTTCTGACCCTAACCTAACCTAACCTAAATCAGAAAACCACCTATCTACCTCCCTACCGGACATGCATAGCACTTATTTAAGACCCCATTGACATAAATAATGGACACAAAGCATGAATTAATTGAATTTCAACCAAAAAAATGATGATTTTGTGAGTAAGGAGAGGTGTTCACCACTTGGCAGCATAGTGTAAGTAAGCATCGGACATGGCAATCACTAAGAAAATCACCCTTTCTCACATCTTATGCACTAAAATATAGGATACAAAGCATGAAAGAAATAAAATGTTACCAGAAAATGGTGGTTTAGAGGTGAGTATGACAAAGATGTTTACCAGTTGACTACATAGTGAACGTAAGTAAGAGACATGATTATCACTGAGAATATCACCTTTTTCACAGCCTATGCACTCAAATATGGGACACAAAGCAT
>JAGKTI010032470.1:0-11891 GCA_018397915.1 Birgus latro
ATATATATATATATACTGTATATATATACTGTATACTGTATATATATATACATAAATACAGTCGACCCTCCAGTCAACGGACTATTATAATAGGGGGGGACGAGTGTCCGTTTCTTGAAGAAGTCCGCTGCTTGAAAATGATGGAAAAGTAGCCTAAGACTCAAAAAATAGCAAAAGAAATACAATGGTATCGAAGAAGAGGTGCAATGATGCTATCGCGGACTAGTTTACCTGACAGTACCCTGTTTTTTACGGACCCATTATATTACGACTACTTCATGATGTACTGTGCAGTACTACAGTACCGTGTTGCAGAAATGTTTTATGTTCAACTTCAGTATAATTTATTTTTGTACCTGTAAAGAGAAATACTGTATGTGTCAGGTGGAAAATGAGAATATGCTTAATATATAAATAAATGTGAAGTCAGATGTCACGAGGGAAATGAGAATATGTCCATGGACAGTGTGAATAACCCTCTGGTCGATTATCATAAGAGAATCGACTCGTGAAATCAAGTAGCGATTTCACTTTTATGCTGGCTTATTTCGCCAATTCTCTAGAGTCGAGAATTTGATAATCTTTCTCAACAGTAAACAGCAGAGACTAAATGCTGAAGAAGGCTGTATTACTGTACTGTTGGCCTCTGAGAAAGTTAGTATACCCCTTAACATTCATAAATTAATAATAATAGTAATAATGATAATAAGCAGGAACTTGCTGGTGCGAACTCCTAGCTGGCACAACGGATTTTAGAATTAATACCAAGAGCTGGCCTAAATACCAGTCGTGATTAATATAAGGAATTGTGCTAACTTGGAGTAGTGAAAGTGTGCTAAATGTGGGGAAATTAAACACAACTGTTACATTTGACAAGCTCGAGAAAATGAACTGTAAATTTATCAGTTACATGAAAATAAATTTACGTTACATGAATGTGTTCAAAATCAGAGCAAAAGAAATGCACTCACTCAAGCACTCAAGCAAATAGCTAAATAATGCACTAAGCTGAATATCTAAATAGCCTTAAGCCTAGGAAAAACAAAAGAAATACTGGTCAGTGGAGATGAGATCGTCGCTGCTGTAATCAATCGCCAGGTTGGTGGGAGATTCGGGAATATGCCGATACTGCAGGACATCTGAGATCACTAAGGAGAATTCTATTCACGTTAGGTATCGCAAACCGTGCTCCGTGACAATAGACGACTGATCTGTGTTTGAGTGTCCAACACAGAGGCGTGTGAAAGGGGCGTGGTTTAACTCAACGGTCAGAAAGGCAAGGGTGAGGGAACAATAATTCACAAAATATCACTCAGTGAAATGCACTGTCTGTACATAGGGACAGTCACTCACGAGACAATGACGAAAGTTTTGACATTTTGATGCAAATATAAGTACAGAAGCGGACGGTTAAGAGAATGAGTGAAATTCTATGGATTTCAGAATTGTTCAATCGTTCCCAGAATGTCGATCAGTGTCATGAATTATGATACGTAATTTCACGATCTAGGAAATTCGTAACATTACGCACCTGAAAAATCAAATTTTTCCTTGGAAAAATTTAACAATATATATACTGTAGGCGCGGAAAGTGTTGACGCCATCTTAAAAAAAGAAAACATTCTTGTGGTTAGCAAGGAGAAACAAATAAATTAACACTCACCATTGAATTTAGTATTTACTGGCATTCCCCTTCACCTTTATTATCTTCTTAAGGCGTCTGGGGAGACTGATGGTGTAGTTTTGCAGAACAGACGGACTAAAACTGCTCCATAGCTGCAGCCTCAAGTTTAGGCAAATATGATGTGTCCATACTACGCAGCTGCCGCTTCATGTATGCCCATAAATTCTCAATGGGATTGATATCTTGGCTGTTTCCGGGCCAATCTCGAATAAAGGGAACCTCACAGTCTGTTAGCCACTGTTTCACTGACTTTGCAACGTGTGCAGGGGCAGAATGTTGCATAAATACTCTTGCCTTGGTTTTATCAAAAGAGTCACTTAAAACATCACATAAGAGCTCCAAATAATTGTTCTGGTTCACTTTTTCATTTGCAGGTAGAATTACCAACTCAGCAACACCATAATATGTAAAGCAGCCCCAAGCCATGAGTGAGGCTGGGTATTTAACAAACTTGGAAGTGTACTTAGGATCCAGGGGGTCACTGCCTGGTTTGCGGTACACTTGTGATGAAGGGGTACCAGTGACAGTAAATGTTGACTCATCACTCCAAAGCACAGTTTTCCATTGCTCCTCACTCCAGGCAAGATATTTCTTACAAAAATTTACTCTCTTTTTCTTCTGAAGTGCAGTTAGCAGTGGTTTTTTACGAGCACAAAAACTCCTGTAGCCCAGATCGTGATGCAACAGCTGCTGCACACTTCTGACAGTCACATCTGCCAGCAACTGTGGGCTCTTTTCTTTTAAATCCCGTGCTGTTAGCCTTTGATACTTGCTAACTTGCCTTGAGATCAGCTGACAGGTCCTGAAGGTTGTCTTACGAGGTCTCCCAGGCTTGGGAAGCGGAGTGGGAGGAATGGCCTCCCCACTGTCCTTGAACCGCTTCACCAGTCTCTGCACTGTCCTCAGTCTAACACCATCTGATTTGCAATAAATGGGAGTTTGTGGCCAGCTTTGTATAAAGTAATCACTTCCACAGGTTTGTCCTTGCTTGTGGTTACTTTAGGCATGATGAGAATGTGGTAGGTAACCAAATTACCGTGTTATTTGAGTCAAAACATGCCCTCGTGGTGCATCACACACAGAGACAGTCCTCCTCCTGTGGCTGCCCAAACATTACTGAGTCTGCTCCTGTGGTGCCAAACCTATCAAGCAGGGTTGCCAGCTCCCGTTGAGAAAGCGTCAGCTCATTTCGCATCACAGGGGAGCGTAATATTGACCCTACATTTCTTAACGCGAAGAAGAATGACGTCGGCAAAAAAACGTCAATACTTTCCGCGCCTACTGTGTATATATATATATATATAATCTATCCTAGCTCAGTCACACAAGATTCACACTGTGGTGTGTGTACTATCCTGTTACAGGAGAAAAGCACTGTTGCCAATGGGCGTAAAAACTTCGTATTTACGTTAAGAAGCAAGCTTGAGGGAAGATACTCCGTGACGATGGTGAAATATCCTGTACTCAGGTCAAACTGATCGAAAGTTCACTACATTTACATTGACAAGTATTTGTTATGTAGCGTGGTGTATGTTATGCATGGTGTAGGTGTGACAGTTGTAGTGTAACTGTACCTACGTGTAAAATAATATTGATACAAATTAATAATACAGTAAAGGTGACGAGGGCAGAGGAGAAGTGGTAGCAGCGTGAGGCAGAGATGATCAGCAGACCCGCACATCAATACTGCTAAACCTGTCGCTGTACCTGCACAGCAAAACTGCTTCACCCACCAACTGTACCTGCGGAATGAGTCAAGGTGGAGCATCAATAGTGTCACTGTGACTAACAATTTGTATTAAATTACAATTACCATTTGCCCAGCAGTCAATCCATATACAATAAAAAGTACACTTTAGCTGAAAATCAACTGACAGCAAGAGTTTCGTACATTTGAGGTCGCCATTATTTTCTTAATACTTGCCCTCTATAACATACTGACGGCTAATAATGGGCTCATCGTCGGTGTCCACGGTTGGGATTGCTGTGACTGCTCACTTATAACTATACGTACTGTTAACAAAGGGCTCGTTGTCAGTGTCCGCGGTTAGAATCGCCGTGACTGCCTGTTCATCATCAGTGTCAACGGTTGAGATCGCCCTGGCTGCGCACTTATAACTATTCACTTATAGCTAGTAAAGGTAAGTCGAGAATCCCTATGCAAACTTGGGCAGTTCACATTTTAACATCTTGCGTGGGTGTGAACACTCATGTGGATTTTGTGTATTCTCCGGGAATCCTCAGAGAGGCCCACAGCTCGAGACACACCACAAGGTAATTCAGACACAGCCTCAGATTGCCTCTGCGGGGGTCTCGAACTTGC
The DNA here is from genome assembly GCA_018397915.1 of Birgus latro. Classification (NCBI taxonomy): domain Eukaryota; kingdom Metazoa; phylum Arthropoda; class Malacostraca; order Decapoda; family Coenobitidae; genus Birgus; species Birgus latro. The sequence continues at coordinate 4,008 of JAGKTI010032470.1, forward strand.
CTCTTAACCTACGGTACATACAATATGTACAAGCCCTACACTTACGACTAACAAGGGCTCGTCGTCGGTGTCCGTGGTTGGGATCGCCGTGACTGCCCATTCGTCATCGGTGTCCATTGTTGGGATCGCCGTGACTGTGCACTTAGAATCTACGGTACGTATGTATGTACAGACCCTAGACATGTTGTGTCCTGTGGGGCCAACGGGTGAGACGTCAGGTCTGCACCCACATTACCACTGCTCTCTCTCTCACACGACTCAGAGATTATGGGCGTGGATTCAAACGGCACCGGAAGGAAACTTTCCTGATGAGTGGTATGTCGACACAAATTGCAGGAGCACACAAATCTATCTATTTCCTGTCTCATTCCTGACCAGAAAAAGTCGGCACGGATACGGCCTTGGGTTTTCTTTTTGCCCATGTGACCTCCTGACGCTGAACAATGACCCCATTCTAACACTGCTTGGCGATACTTCGCAGGAACGACAAACTGCAGTCGAACCTCACCCTGGAGTGTTCGTGACTCACGGTAGAGCCGTCCTTGTTTGCGGAGGAACCTGGCTCATCCACCCCGTGAATACTTGGTCACTTTACCCTTTTGTTTCTTCCACACAACAGCTAGTGTTGGGTCAGACTGTTGTTCTTGGATAACATCTTGACTGTCAATCAGATCTTGCGGCGATGGAATGGCCACCGGGGTGACATGATTTGGAGCCTTGGCCATGGCTCGTGTTACTGCAGCCGAAGTCTGAGTAATGACGTCTGCGGTGTGACTAAACTTGGCACCTGGTATGTTTCTTATAATGAGGTCAAACATAGGTTCTCGCATGACAACTGCAACTGTTGAACCTGTGTAAAAGGGAGATGCTACCTGGATACATGCCTCAGGGAACAATCTCACTGATCCGTCAATAAGCTGAGCTTGGACCTGTCTGCCTATATATTCTTCAGACCGAACGAGACTCTGCCTGACAGTGCAACCTGAGGAACCATTTTCTCTCAGGACATTAACAGAAACACCTCCCACAAACCCTGGCTGAACTAGGAAAGCACTGTTACCTGTGGGAGGGCCTGTGGAGGAAGCGGCCAGCCATTGATAAGGCTGCGTGGCGCACAACTCTGCAGATGTGACAGGACTAGATGCCTGAGGGGTCGTACTTTGACTAAGTGCACGAGGAGTCGTACTTTGGCTAGGTGCACGAGAAGTCGTACTTTGACTAGGTGCATGAGGAGTCATACTTTGACTAGGTGCATGGGGGGTCGTACTCACCATCTGGGGAGCAGGAGCACTGACCACCTGTGGAGGAGGGTTCACCATCTGACGGGAACTAGTAAACTGTGAAGGAGGACCTGTGCAATGAAGGCTGTGTTTGCCTCCTTCCTCTGATACACTGGGGCTGGTGCTGAAAAGGACTGTCCCGCCGGTTGATTGCGTGGCTGATACTGCTGTAGGTTAGGGTACTTGTTGTACCTCTTCCAAGCAGGTTGCTGCATATTTTGCTCCTTGTCTTTTTTCTGCGATTTCCCTGGACCATGACGATTATTCTGAGAATGTCCTTGATTCTGGGATTCAGTCTGAGATTGGTTCCCAGACTTAGCAGTATCTGTCCTGTTCCAGGACTGTTGCTTACGAGTTTGGTACCCGTACGTTTCGTTTCGTTTCGTTTCGTTTTTGAAGGCTCCAACATGCTTGCATGTGTCGGCCTTGGTCACCTAATGGCGGCTTTCCACGCTGCTCGATCTCTGGCAGCCTCCCTATTCAGTCCCTTAACCCTTAAGTCACATTTAATGACCTCGTCCCATGTCTTTCTCGGTCTACCCCTCCCAACCCCTCCCCCAATATTAACACTTCTCACCCTCTGTACTCAATTATCATCCCCCATCCTCTCCACATGTCCAAACCACCTCAGCCTACCTCTCCTCATCACAACATCAATACACTCCAGTCCCATCCGTACGCAGTGAAGAATTCATCAGCTGTTTCCACCATTTGGTTTGCATCCTTTACTGTGCACATCTTGAGCTGGGCCATAAGCTCAGCAGGCCACGACTTTTCCAGCTGTGTGCGCAGCACAAGGTCGATTATTCCCTCTCACATGCTAGGAGTCTCATCTTTCTCCGTCCACTCATCTAGGTATGCCGTGAGACCGTCGAGGAACTGAATAGCTGTCTCCTTTTCCTGGAGACGCGCCCTCACGAACTGATTTCTAGCGTCATCAGTGGTGAGACTGTACGCTTTGATAAGTGCGGTCTTCATCATCTCGTATGTGAGATTATCTCTGCGAATTCTGTGGAGAATGTCGAGGGCAGGGCCCTCAAATGGGCTAAGAAACTGAAGCTGCTTTCCTCATCCAGATGTACAGGTGTGCCATGTCTTCGAAACGAGTTATGAATGGCTCGATTCGCTCGCCTTCCTTGTAAGAAGGAAGCTTGAGGCATGGAGTTGCTAGAACAGGTGCTGGGAGAGCACTCGTGGAGCTTGGGTTGGCTGCACCCGATGTGCCAGAAGCCAAGGAGTCTCACTTGAGCTTTAGTGCTTCAAGCTCGTGTTTGTCACGTGCCTCGTGCCGGCATGCTCGTGTTCACGTAGTTGTCGCTCGTTTTCGTATTCCTCACGCTCATGTTCTTTCTGTTCTTGCTTGTGTTCACGTTGTCTTTCACGTTCCTCACGCTGTACTTGCTCGTGTTCATGTTGTTCTCACTGGTATTCGCATTCTACACTCTGCTCTTCATGGGCAGCATTCTCACACTATAGCACGTACTCTTTGATTTCCTGGGGGTTAGTAAGCCCCATATCCTTGGCTTCCTGTAGGTATATACTGGTTGCCATGATGGTCAGATTGAGACTGACTAAAGACTGATGTGCTGGCTGCTGTTCAGTAGTCTACCTAGCTAAGAGTGAGTGATTTCGGTAATTCAGGGCTAGGAGTTTATATCCTGGAATGAGGTCGCCAGATGTCAGGGGGAAAATGAGAATATGCTTTATATATAAATAAATGTGAAGCCAGATGTCACGAGGGAAGTAACAATATGTCTATGGACAATGTGAGTAACCCTCTGGTTGATTATCACGAGAGAATCAACTCGTGAAATCAAGTAGCGATTTCATTTTTATGCTGGCTTATTTCGCCAATTCTCTAGAGTCGAGAATTTGATAAACATTCTCAGCAGTACACAGCAGAGACTAAACGCTCAAGAAGGCTGTATTACTGTACTGTTGGCCTCTGAGAAAGTTAATTTACCCCTAACATTCATAAATTAATAATAATAGTAATAATGATAATAAGCAGGAACTTGCTGGTGCAAACTCCCAGCTGGCACAACGGATTTAAGAATTAATGCCAAGAGCTGGCCTAAATACCAGTCGTGATTAATATAAGGAGTTGTGCTAACTTGGAGTAGTGAAAGTGTGCTAAATGTGGGGAAATTAAACACAACTGTTACATTTGACAAGCTCAAGAAAACGAACTGTAAATTTATTAATTTCTGTACATGAAAGTAAATTTACGTTACATGACTCTATTCAAAATCAGAGCAAAAGAAATGCACTCACTCAAGCACTCAAACAAATAGCTAAATAAAGCACTAAGATGAACATCTAAATAGCCTTAAGCCTAGGAAAAACAAAAGAAATACTGGTCAGTGGAGATGAGATCGTCGCTGCTATAGTCGATCACAAGGTAGGTGGGAGATTCGGGAATAAGCCGATACTGCAGGATTTTCGAGATCACTAAGGAGAAATGTATCCGCGTTAGGTATCGCAAACCGTGCTCCGTGACTGTCAATAGACGACTGATCTGTGTTTGAGTGTCCAACACAGAGGCGTGTGAAAGGGGCGTGGTTTAACTCAACGGTCAGAAAGGCAAGGGTGAGGGAACGATAATTCACAAAATATCGCTCGGTGGAGTGCACTGTCTGTACATAGGGACAGTCACTCACGAGACAGCAACGAAAGTTTTGACAACTTGATGCAAATATAAGTACAGAAGTGGATGGTTAAGAGAATGAGCGAAATTCTATGGGTTTCAGAATTGTTCAATCGTTCTCAGAATGTCGATCAGTGTTACGAATTACGTTACGTAATTTCACGATCTAGGACATTCGTGACAGTATGTAGTTCGTTCGTTTTGTTTTTGAAGGCTCCAACATGCTTCCATGCGTCGGCTTTGGTCACCTAATGGCGGCTCTCCGTGCTGCTCGATCTTTGGCAGCCCCCCCTGTTCAGTCCCATAACCCTGAGGTCACACTGCTCGCTGGCGCAGTGGTAGCGTTCTCACTTGCCATCTGGTAGACGGGAGTTTGCGCCTCGCTCAGGTTGCAAAAAGTTTCACTGACGAAGTGGGTGGTTACTGTCCCCCTTGAGGAAGGGGATGGGTGTCTGCGTGTGTGAAGGTCACAGCCTTGCCCATAGATCAGACTATATGAGCTCTCAGCTCCCTTCCGGGAGGGTAAAAAGCTGACTATCACTACCATCAAGTGATCCTGACCGACCCAGTGAGTTACACTGAATGACCTCATCCCATGTCTTTCTCGGTCTACCCCTCCCAACCCATCCCCCAATATTAACACTTCTCACCCCCTGCATCCAATTATCAGCCTCCTTTCTCTCCACATGTCCAAACCACCTCAGCCTACCTCTCCTCATCACAACACCAATACTCTCCAGTCCCATTCTACCTCTCAACTCTTCCATCGTAAACTCAGCCCTCGTAGGCCTTGCACGCAGAGATGCACTGCACATCCACCTAATCATTGTCATTTCTGTCCATTTAAGCCTGTGAATATCCTCTTCCTTTAATGCCCAGGTCTCACTATCATACAGCATCACACTCCTAACACATGCTGCATACAAAGACCCCTTAGCACTTAAGGAGAGTCCTCTCAATGTCAGAAGAGGCAACAGCTCCCTGAACTTCTTCCAACCACTTCTCACCCTAGCAACCCAGCTAGCTCCAGCACCACCTCTGGCACATAACATGTCTCCCTAATAACAAAACTCTTCCACACACTCAAGAGACTTACCAGCAATTTCAATCCTTTCACGCCTAACAATCTCCACCTGCTCTCCTCGACACTCCGCACACATAAAATCAGCATCATCTCTCAGTCTACCTCTAATACCACTACATCTCTTGTGCACCCACTTATCACAAACACTGCATAAGATGGAATTACTTCCCATTCCTTTGTGGCAAACTGCACATGGCCACTCTCCCTCTCCTCTGATTGTACCGCCACCAACCCTAGATATCATCACTTTTGTTTTATCTGCATTTACCCTTAAGCCCTTGTGCCCCATACCATCTCTCCATTTCTTAAATGTTTCCCCTGCCTTCTTTTCATTCTGTGCAATCAACAGCAAATCATCAGCATACATTATCTCGCACAGGAGTCCATCTCAGAAGTCACGTGAGAGGGCTTCAAGTGGGAAATGAATTAAGATGTACACTGATGATCACTAATTTCTGTCCAGGAGCGCCCCTATCCTACCCCTGTTTAACCAGAGAAGAGGAGAGGGGGGGACAAAACGAGCTCCACCCGCTTCCACCCCCAGCTCCCAACCCTCCCCCATACCACTACCATCCCCGACCCCACTGGTCATTCTTAACTGGCAGTTACATCTGAAGCTGATTTCATGATTGGCACTCTTGGTCCCACTACTAATACAAATACAGAACACTAGGATATGGTAAAAGAATATAACTATCAACACGCTGCAACAAGAAATTAATGCATTATGTTGGTGACAGTAAAACAAAAACGTTAACAAAGGTCACCTCAGGCCTCACATGTTGGGTGGACCACTTTGGACACACACGTCCACACCACAACGCTCCTTCATTTCCTTATTTGTCAGTCTTTCTCTCCATGTGACTCCACATGCTCCTCTCAAATAACTCATTTCCACTGCTGTCACTCTTGACTTCTGTCCTTCCAACAGGGTCCAAGCTTCACTTCCATATGTTAGAGTTGGTATCACAGTACTGTCATGTAACAACTTTTTCACTTCCATGCTCACTTCCCTGTTTCTTATCACTGCTTTCAACCAGCAACCTGCCTTCCCTGCTGCACCCTTCCAAGCACTTCACCCTCCAGACTTCCATCCTTACTCATCACACTACCCAAGTACTTAAATGCACTCACATTCTCCATATCCTCCCCATCCAATCTCACTGTACATTCACTGGCTTCGCTTTTCTCGAAGTGCTGTAGACAATTACCTAATACCATTTTGATTTTTTGCTGGAGAATTGACACTTTTTGAGAACCAAGCCTAAAATGAATTCTGCAGCGAAAGGGTTAAAGAACTGTAGTCATACAGACCTATTGCCTCTGTCTGACAGGCTGTAGGGGGTTGTCGCTAATTGCGGAGAGGAACAATCCATTACAAGCTTTCCTCAGCACAGACTGTGGTGATTTATAGGTTTTGGAGAAAGCATATGACAGGATGGATAGACAAGGTTTGTGGAAGGTATTAAGAATATATTGAGTGGATTGGAAGTTGGTGAAGGCAGTGAAGAGTATGTATGAGGGTGCAAAGGCTGCAGTGCGTGTGGATGGCAAACTGAGTGAATCTTTCCATTTGAAGGTTGGATTGAAACAAGGATGTGTCATGTCTCCATGGTTGTTCAGTCTGTACATGGATGGGGTTATAAAAGAGATACAAGGTCAGGCAGTGGATGTTGGAGCGGCCCTAGTGAGAGAGGGCAGTGTTTGGAAACTCCCTGTACTGCTGTTTGCAGACGATACTGTGTTGTTGAGTGAAGACGAAGGGGAGCTGCAAGGCTTGGTAGATGAGTTTGGGAGAGTGTGTAAGAAATAGAATCTAAAGGTGAATGTAGGGAAGAGTAAAGTGATGGTCTTCAAGAGAAGTGAAGCCAGTGAATATACAGTGAGATTATATGGGGAGGATATGGAGAATGTGAGTGAATTTAAGTACTTGGGCAGTGTGATGAGTAAGGATAGAAGTCTGGTGGGTGAAGTGCTCGAAAGGGTGCAGCAGGGAAGGAAGGTTGCTGGTTCGTTGAAAGCAGTGATAAGAAACAGGGAGGTGAGCATGGAAGTGAAAAAGTTGTTACATGACAGTATTGTGATACCAACTCTTAACATATGGAAGTGAAGCTTGGACCCTGTTGGAAGGACAGAAGTCAAGAGTGAGAGCAATGGAAATGAGTTATTTGAGAGGAGCATGTGGAGTTACATGGAGAGACAGACTAACAAATGAGGAAGTGAAGGAGCATTGTGGTGTGATTGAGGACGTGATGGGAAGTGTTAGGAGAAACACGTTAAGGTGGTTTGGGCATGTGGAGAGGATGGAGAGTGAAAGACTGACAAGGAGAGTGTATGTGAGTTTTTTTTTTTTTTTTTATGCAAGGAAGAAGGAACCAAAGGCCATGGGCCTGCATACTGTTCCTTCCAAGAAAAAGCAAAAACAATACAAAAGAGAGCCAAATTCAAGATCCGTTGAATTCGAGATGCCTGGACACACTGCGTTTGAAAGACTGGAGATCATAGGAAGTAGGAAATACAGACAGAGGAAGACAGTTCCAGAGTTGACCAGTTGCATAAATGAAGGACTGGGAGTAACGGTTAACTCTTGCATTAGAGAGTTGGACAGAAAAGGGATGAGAGTTTGTTGCTTGACGGGTACTACGTGCCCGTCGTAGAGGTGGAGGGATGCAAGCAGACAGTTCAGAGGAACAGTGACCTTTGAAGTAGCGATAGAAGAGAGATAAAGATGCAACAGTGCGGCGAAGAGACAAAGGTTGAAGGGAATCAGTAAGAAGAGGAGAGTTAATGAGATGAAAAGCCTTTGACTCCACCCTATTGAGAAGAGCTGCATGTGGGGAGCCTCCCCACACATGAGAGTTGTACTCCATACA
>JAGKTI010032471.1:0-11891 GCA_018397915.1 Birgus latro
TGGCTCGCTGCCCAAATTGCGCACGGCGGCATCACGCGTGGCACCCGTTGTGCCCCTCCAGGCTTGCTCTGGTGGATCAGGGCCGCCGTCGGCAGGTGGCCTGGGTCCAGGACCGGCTGGTCACCAACCCTGCCCCTCAAGGAACGTTTGTCTGGGGGTCTCAGAGGACGTCTCCTCCTCCCCAGCAACCTCCTACTCTGTCAGCAGCAGAGTCCTTCCCACCTCTCCCCAATCCTCCCTCTCCTGTTCCTTCCCCAGCCTCAACCTCCCCCCCTCCTCATCCTTCCGCCTCCACTCCTTCTCCCCAGCCTACCCCCACTCCTCAATCCATGCCAACCCAACCCCTCCTTTGCTTCTCTGTGGAGGAGTTTCAGATGATCGGGAGACAGATTGCAGTCACAGTTGCAAGCATCATGGGGCAGGTCCTCGGCGAGTGTCTGGACACCAGCTTTCTGGAACGGGAGGTCAACAAAACAGTCCAGAAACTGGTGGATCAGAAGGTGGAGAAGACGAAGATCTCACCCCTTCCCACCACCCTCCCACAGAAGCCTGTTCAGGACTCGCCCTCGACTGCCGCCCCATCCATGCCACTGGATCTCCCTGCCTCTCCAGTGCTACCCGCGGCCATGGCGGGGCTCACACCGGCCTCGGCGGCGATCGAGGCAGAGCGGCGTGCCCTCGGCCTGACCCTGGAGTCGCCCTCCACCCCTCTGCCACCACCACCGCACAAACCACTTCATCCCTCCGAGTCCTCCAGTGGAACTGCCTAGGGGCTCGGAGCAAGCTCCCCCACCTCCAAGAGGTGGCTATCAGGGAGGATGTTCATGTCATCCTCCTACAGGAGACGCTCCTCCCCGGGGATTCCACTTTTGGCCTTGGTGGCTACAAGGGTCACTTTCTTCCCTATGATCGAGATGCTACGCGGGGATGTGCTATCCTAGTTAGGAACCACATCCCCTCCACTGATTACGATCCACCTGTTTTCTGTGGGGAGGGTGTCGAAGTGCAGGGCGTTGTCCTGCGCCTCGCCACCACCTCACTTAACATTTTTAACATCTACAGGCATCAGGTAAGCACTCTCGATTTGGGTGAGATTTTGACCCTTGCCTCTGCCGAACCAACTCTAGTGGGCGGCGACCTTAATGCTCACCATACCATCCTCTCCTCGCCCAGCCCCTCAAATGAGGCAGGGCGGCATCTCGCCATGCTCCTTGAGGATATACAGGGGATTACCTTGCTCAACGATCCAGCTGAACCCACACACGTTCGAGGTGGGAGACTGGATCTCACTATTGTCTCCTCGACTCTTGCGGGCAGCTCGACGTGGTCCTTGCATCCGTTCCTCACTAGTGACCATTTCGCCACAGTGACGAACCTGCAGGTGGCGCCTTTACCACCACCACCATCGCCTCCTCCTCGCTGGGACACACGTCGAGCTCGCTGGCAAGACTACGAGCAGACTCTTGAGTTGCTTGCAAGGGACTCTCCTGCCCCACTATCCCTCGATGAGCATGCTGATTATGTCGCCCATGTGCTCAGACGCGCTGCCGCAGGCAATATTCCGCTCTCCAGGCCTCCCACTTCTCTCATCAAAGACCATTGGTTCTATGATGAGAGAGTGAGCGAGCTTAACCACCGCTTAAATGCAGCTCGCAAGGCTCATCGGAGACGCCCCTCCTCCATCACAAGGAAATATCTGGCTGCGGTAGTGCGTCACGTCTCTCGTGAGAAACGGCGGCTCAAGGACGAGGCCTGGATGCGTTGGTGCCGGTCTCTCGATTCGCACTCCTCTCTAAAGGAGATGTGGACGAGAATCCGGCGCATCTCTGGTTGCCGGCCCCCCCCCCGCCCCCTCTCATCCTGATCCAGCAGGAGAGGCCAATCGCCTTGCTGCTCATTTTGCCCTGAGGACTTCGCCTATCAACCTGCCACAGTCTGTCAGGGACCTGCAGGATCGTCTCCTTGGTCCCCGCACCGCCTCTATCAACAACGCCTGCGGGCTTCCTGACGAGACTGATGTGCTCTTCACCTCTGGTGAATTAGACGAAGCCCTCCAGGGCTGGAAAGACACTGCCCCAGGAGCAGATGGCCTCTCTTACTCCCTCCTTGCCCGATCAGGACAGAGGGGGCGGACTCTCCTCCTTGACCTTGTAAACCACTCTTGGGTTGTGGGACGCCTTCCTACTCCATGGAAGACTGCCATCATCCATCCCATCCCGAAGCCTCGTGATCCAGCTGCGATGAGACCTATTTCTCTTCTCAGCTGTATTGCGAAGACGGCTGAACGCCTCGTTCTCTCTCGTCTTTCCTGGAAATTGGGCCCGCTGCACCCGCATCTCTTTGCCTATCTCCCTGGCAGAAGTGCTGTGCAGTGTTTGGCCTCCTTTCTAGGTGAGCTGAGACATGGCCGAGGCTTGGCTGTCTTCCTTGATGTAGAGAAGGCGTTTGAGTTAGCTGTCCCTGAGGCCGTACTCTCAGCGCTCGTTGCCAAGGGTGTTCGTGGCAGGATTCTCTCCTGGCTGCGCAACTATTTTACTGGCCGCTCTGCTAGTGTACGCTTTCAGGGACAGCTCTCTCCCCCTCACCCTCATATCAACGGAACGCCACAGGGAGGCGTGCTCAGTCCCCTCCTATTTAATCTGCTTGTCGAACAGCTGCTGTTGATTGACTTTGGCAGAGGTACCACCCTCCTCTGCTACGCAGATGATCTCGTGCTCGTCGTCTCTCGTAAGGATTGCTATAGACATGCACCGGCTGCTCTAACCCGCCTCCATGATAGGTGCTGTGAACTAGGCCTGAAATTGAACCCCGATAAGTCGAAATGCTTGCCTTTTGGGATGCGTCCACCTGAACATCCCCTCTCACTCGGAAGGCAACAGCTTGGCATAGTTCTCAGTCACCAATACTTGGGAGTGTGGTTGGACAGCCGCCTCACCTTCTCAAAGCATGTCAAGTACCTGCGAGAGAGGGCGGCCCCTCGTATCTCTGCCCTAAAAGCTCTCTCCCACAGGAATCTCGGTGCCTCACCTCGTACTCTAAGAACATTCTACACGCACGCAATACGGTCACTTGTTGACTACAGTGCAACGTGTCTTGTTGGACTCTCGGGTGAGCAGGTCCGCTCTCTCGAAGTCCTGCAAAACTCTGCACTTCGTGTGATGTTGGGTGCTCCTATGTGGACGCGCGCCGAGAATCTGAGGTTGGAGAGTGGCTTTCCCTCTCTCCAACATCGCGTCTGGAGTCGATCAACAGCAGTTGCTGCGCAGCTCTGCAGATCCAGACCTCAGCTGTCTGTCTCTGCTGTGCTGCAGCGCACCCTCGACAGGCCTCTTAACCTCTATCATTCGAGAAGGGACTGGGCACACTCTGTTGTGGCGATTGTCCATAAACTTGTCCTTACCCAGACCTTGCAGGGAGGCCCAGACCTCCCTCATCCTGACTACTCACCTCCACCACCATGGCTGCCCCCTGTGATTCGTGGACTTGCCCCTTCCAGTGCCTCCCCTAGAGCATCCCTGCCCTCACTGTTGCGGCAAGATGCACTGAGAAGGATGGCGACTCTTCGTGTCCCGGGGGCAGCAGAATACTACACTGATGGATCAGTCACTGCTGATGGTTCAGCGGGTGCAGCATTTTACTGTGAGGGCCGTGCTGAGACATGGAGGCTTCCTTCAGGAGCCTCTGTGTACGAGACTGAGCTTGTCGCCATCCTTGGTGCCCTTAGAGATGCCAGCCTACACCACCATAGGCACCTCATTATTCATACAGACTCGCTCTCGTCACTGCTCAGTCTTCGTGTGCGGCACTTTAAAGAAAATGTAGCCCTGCTGACTTCCATTCTAGTTGTGGCTGACACCATTGCACGCCGGGGCACCGACATCACTCTTCATTGGATACCCAGCCATGTGGGTATCCGCGGCAATGAAGCAGCTGATGCCGCTGCTCGGCGTGCCACCGCTCTCCCCACAGTCACCTTTCCACTAGGGCACAGCCTCGCGAGTGTTAAAAGGAAAGCCTACACCTCCACCTTAAGGCTCACTCGCGAGGCTCATGAGGATCAGGTTGCTGCTGGCTCACGATCCGCCTCGTGGTTTGCGCGGGCAACTCGCTATGAGCCGCTTGTTGCCCCGCCCCACACCCCTAATGCTCTCATAGTGGGTCTCCGCCGCCTCCGGCTTGGGCACCCCTGTTTTTCACAAATATCCGGGCGGCAACCTGATCCGTGCCCTTACTGTCACCACCTAGACGACTGGCCTCTTCTACACTATCTTTTGGACTGCCCTTCCACTGTTTCTCTCCGTCTTTCTCTTCGCAACCATCTTGTCAGGCGTGTCTCTCGTTCTGACACTGCTGCTGAGATGGTTGCTCTTTCCCCTGTCTCTTCCCTCCTCTCCACTGTCTCCTCTTACCCTCCGCCTCGCTAGTCATAGCGCCACTTTCTTGATTTCCTTTCTTTTGTCCGCGTCCGTCTGCTGCCATGCAGCGGACGCTCCTCTTTAATTCTTTATCATCATGATTTGTCACTTACGGGCTCTCCACCCTGAGCCCGTGTCACACCTGTGTGGCGAATCTCATCATCATCATCATCAGCTAGGGAAGCGTCACTTCTCCCCCGATGCCCTCGTACTTTGCAGGTGGGTGATTGCATGCTCAGTATTCCCCCACCCTCTTCCCTTTGTTCTTATAGTGTAAATCCTCTCATATATTAATAGGTTGACTATCAGTGTTTCCCCCAAATTCCTTTTGTATCATGTCTTCTCCCCCGATGCCCTCGTACTTTGCAGATTGTTGCTGTTCCATCGTTTTCTGCTGCCCACACGAATGGTGTAACCAACCGGTTCACTTCGTCAATGCCCGCCTACACTAGAAATTCCCCCTCCCCTCTTTTCTGATTCACCTAACCCTAATGCGAATTAGTTGGTCCACTGAAATATTGTAACTTCATATATAAATTTGTGAATATTGGGAAACTGATAGTAAGCCTGCGTGAATTTAGTCCTAGGAAGTTACTAAAAATTATAGCCCGAATTTTAAGTGTCGATTCATTTATATAGTTCCTCTATTAACACTGTATGAGTTGAGTGTGATCTTCGAGGTAAAATTGTGGATAAAGAACTCGGTCCCAAGGGTATACTCTATAGTGGTATTTTTCCAAGGTCGTTTCCCAAGAAGCCCTCTCGAGGCCATGGGATTACTGGGTCCATGTTGAAAGTGTCAACATGAGTTTATTAATTTAATATGTGAGATTGCTAGATACACTAGAGATAGGGTTATTTTGAAAATATTAGGTTAAAAGGTGAAGATTATATACTGTATATGTGCATGTGAATGTACAGTAAAATTGAGCTTATATCCAACTGTGAAGAACTCTGTTCATATTAGTGTGTTAGTATCATCCCGAGAATTTGTTCAGCGGAGGTGGTTGCCCTCTTGCAATCATTGATCTTTTGTTAAATTTAGTCTCCCCTGTGATAATATCAGTGCGAAGGAGTACTGATCTTACAGTTTCTAGTAATTCATAGTCTGTAAAGTAACCTATGGTAAATTTGATCTAATATCTAGTTTCTTTTATTTGTATGTTTAGGTTTAGTAAATATTAGATTACGTTTACGTTGTGTTTGAGACTTATTATCCCCTGGGGAGTTTTTATCGTGAGATTGAGCAGCCCGCAAGGTGTATTACTATCTTACTACTCATGCACGCTAAACAGCACACGCTACCCTAGTTACTATTTCGCAAGGCCCCAGAAATCTTCATCTTACTATCTTGGTGGAATAATTTTTCCCAGCATACACTGGGTGGTGGCAGCCTACTCTTTGTAACTCTGATTCCTACAGTGTCTCAAAAATACCTTGTAGCACACTGGTGACAGTGGTCGGGATCAGTAATTTTTTCTTATAAATTCACACAGAAGTAAGAAATTGTCATGAAACTGGGGACATAGCGGTGGGATTTGTTAGACTGGCTTAATTTCTCATCATTGCATCGGAGGTCCAAAATTATATCATGACACTAAATGCTATCAACTCTCCAATTCGAATTCTTCCCGCTTCTTCTGGCACCTCGTCAAAAACCTAACAATTCCTGTTGCCCTCATGAACTGTGCTTATGTGCTTACACTCTGCCTAGGTAAACTCTATCGCCTTTGTCTATCAACTTGTACCTTTCCTTCTTGCTGGAAGTTTGCTCTCAGTCAGCCAGTCCCAAAGAAGGGTGACCACTCCCAATCCTCTAACTATCGCCCAACTGCTTTAACATCCTGTGTCTCAAAAGTTTTCGAGTCTATTCTTAGCAGAAAAACTGTAAAACATCTTTCCTATCATATCCTTTCTGATCGTCAGTATGAGTTCCGCCAGGGACGCTCCACTGGCGATCATCTCAACTACCTTTCAGACTCTTGGTCATCCTCCTTTCGGGTCTTTGGCGAAAGCTTTGCCATTGCACTTGACATCCCAAAGGCTTTCGATCGAGTCTGGCATAAATCTTTATTTTCCAAACTGCCCTTTTACGGTTTCTATCCTTCTATCTGTGCCTTCATCTATAGCTTCGTTCTATAGCTGCTGTTGTAGATGACAGTCATTCTTCTCCCAGATCTATCAACAGTGGTGTTCCTCAGGGCTCTGTTCTATCAGTAACTCTCTTCCTTTTGTTCATCATTTACCTAAGTTGTACATCTAACACTATCCACTTCACACACTGATGATTCCACCCTTCACCTTTCCAACCGGTACTCGCAGCATCCATCTCAGCAGTTACTTCAACAAACAAGGGATAAGGCTGTGGCACACCTAATGTCTGACTTGGCTCGTATCTCTGACTGGGGTAAAAATAATCTTGTTGTTTTTAATGCATCAAAGACTCAGCTCTTACACCTATCAACCCGACAAAATCTTCCACAGGAGTACCCACTAATGTTTCATAATATCCAGCTTAATCCTTCATCATCTTTAAACATTCTTGGGGTTTCATTCTCTCGGGATTTATCTTGGAAAGATCATATTACATCGCTTGTAAAATATGCTTCGAAGTGATTAGGTGTGCTGAGCCAACTCTATACCTTCTTTACCCCCGCACAGTTGTTGACTTTATACACTGGTTTCATTCGCCCCTATGTGGAGTACAACTCTCCTGTGTGGGGAGGCTCCCCACATGCAGCTCTTCTCAGCTGGGTGGAGTCAAAGGCTTTTTGTCTCATTAACTCTCCTCCTCTTACTGGCTCCCTTCAACCTCTGTCTCTTCGCTGCACTGTTGCATCTTTATCTCTTTTTTATTGCTACTTCGATGGTCACTGATCCTCTGAACTGTCTGCTTGCATCCCTCCACCTCTATGATGGGTGCATAGCACCTGTCTAACAGCAAACTCTCATCCCTTTTCTGTCCAACTCTCTAATGCAAGAGGTAACCGTTACTCCCAGTCGTTCATTTATGCAACAGGTCAACTCTGGAGCTGTCACCTTCTGTATTTCCTACTTCCTATGATCTCCAGTCTTTCAAACGCAGTGTGTTCAAGCATCTCGAAATGAACGGATCTTGAATATGGCTCTCTTTTGTATTTTTTTTTCTTGGAAAGAACGGTTTGTGGGCTCCTTGCCTTTGGTTCATTCTTCCTTGAAAAAAGAAAAAAACACTCCTGAGCCACACTTCTTTTATATTTTTGCCTGAAATCATGCTACATCTGTTCTTCGCTCTGCTAAAAATAATTTCATTTTCACCAAATGCTCTGAACTCTCCCACTTGAATTCATTCCGCTCCTTCTGGCATCTTCCCCAAAACTTAACAACTCACCATCCTTCCCTCCTAATTTCAACTCTGATGGCTCTGTAGCTATTTCTTCTAATGATAAAGCAGATTGCTTCACTCAGACTTTCTTCTCCAATGGCACCTTAGAGTTAGTCAATTCTGGTGCTGTTCCTCCATCACTTCTCCTCTGTGACTTCCTCATAGCTGACATTAAAATTTCTTCGGTTGATGTATTTTCTGCCATCACTGGCCTCAAAACTAACAAGGCATATGGACCTAATGGGGTCCCTCCTGTAGTCCTCAAGGACTGTTTCTGCTTACACCCTGCCTAGGTAAACTCTTTCGCCTTTGTCTATCATCTTCTATCTTTCCTTCTTGCTGGAAGTTTGCTCTCATTCAGCCTGTCCCATTATCCCATAGAATGGCAGCGTTGTCAAATTCCCAGGCTCATATTAGCGTATTACGCATGTTAAAGTTATCGTTTTTTATCAAAATTATCGTACACACTGCACTAATGGCCTGCACTTAGCCTGCAACTTAAGGCAGTACCTATTCTACCTAGAGACTAACCTATCTTGATTAAATAAGGTTGCACACTGGTTATACGTATTCATTTTATGCAATTTATCCTTCCTTTCACGCTCATGAAATAGATAAATAATAGCATATATTAGGCCTGCCGAAACACTCAGAAGCATATCCTCACAAAGGAAAAAAATAAAAAAAGCCATGGACCAGAGAGCAAGTTATTATCACCGAAAGAGAAACAAGCTTCAGAAAATAACGAGAGAGAAGGTGAGTGTACAGTGAGGTAATGGACTAATGGAGAAGACCAGAAGTTACTGGAAGCCAATAAATATTATAAACCCCAACTTAAATGAACCATGATAAATCAGTCCTTACAGACACGACTCATGGCGCCCAGTGCTCCCACCAGCTGCACGCCAGTGGGAACTGAGCATAGTATGTAGCGCATTTGACACGTTTACCTTCTCTATACTGTGTAAAATGTAACGAGGTTAGTTCCCTGTTCACAAAGGTATGACAAAGGTGTGACCCCAACCCCAGGAGGGAACAACAGGGAGGATGAGAAGGAGCGCGCACACTCAGGGCTACAGGGGATTATCTCCCCCGCTACCTTACGCCCCTCTCGCCCGCAACCAACACCAACCGGAGTGTGCAGCAATACCACACTACACTCCATCTGGGCCAGTGCTCCACAGGTTCAGGGTGGGGCTAGTTCCATAGCCCCAGACAGCACCTTGGTGGCGGCCACTTGCTGCAGCAGGGACGAGACGGCCATCTGCCACTCTGCAGCTGCTACCCTCCCTCAGCAGGACAAAGTAATGGCCACCAGCCGTACCTGGGGAGAGACGCCACTTGCCGCTCCTTGTTAATAGCCCTCCCAGCGACAGGGTTTCAGTGATGGTCACAAGCCTCACCAGCAGGTAGGTGACATCCACCAGCCACACCTCGACTGCCTTCTCAGGAAGGGACAGCAACTTGGTGAGGGCCATTAGCTGCACCGGCAGGAGGGTAATGGCCACCAGCCACATTACTCTTGCGGTCCCCCTGGGGAACAAGACTCGGGTAATGGCCACAAGCTACACCTGTAGGCGGGTGATGGCCACTAGCCGCATTGTGCCTACCGTCCTACAGGGAA
This sequence comes from Birgus latro, assembly GCA_018397915.1. Taxonomy (NCBI): domain Eukaryota; kingdom Metazoa; phylum Arthropoda; class Malacostraca; order Decapoda; family Coenobitidae; genus Birgus; species Birgus latro. The sequence continues at coordinate 9,404 of JAGKTI010032471.1, forward strand.
GAGAGACACTGGTGACGCCCACCAGCCGCATTAGGGGTGCAGTCTCCTTGGGGCATGACAACTCAGTAACGACCACTAGCCGTACCGGCATGCGTGTGATGGCAACCAGTTGCATTCCACTCGCAGTCCATCAGGAGCATGGGAACCTAGTGACAGCCACTACCGCACCGGACAAGAGATGGCCACTCGCCACTCCGCGCCCGCTGCTCTAGGGGACTTGGCAACGGCCACCTGCTGTGCTGAAGAGGGAATAGCTATGTGCTGCCACTCGCCCCCTACCCCCGTACCTTTCCCCTTTGAGGACTTTCCATGCTCGCCCACCTCCACCTGCAGCAGAGTGGGATCCCTTACCCTCACTCCACACAGAGACCCTTCTCTGGAGGAGGTCTGGCAAGGCCCTGTGGTATTACCTGGAGTCCAAGCCCTACAACCTTCTTCCTGGCGACACCAACCCCTGATGAACTCTTCACAAGGAGGATGCCGACGACCCCACCAGATGGAGGCCCAGCCATTGAGACACCGCAGCCCACGGACCTGCTGGGACAACTCTGGGACATTGAGATGAGACCTATCGTACCCCACCAAACGACGTCCTGCTTAACAGAGTGGGTGTGGACAAGTGCGCCTACTCTCCCTTTTCGGGCTCAGTCTAGAGGCCCAACCCTAAGGCCCCTCCTCAGTAGTGGGCACCTCACCACGCCACCCCACAGCCGATCCCGGACGACCAGACCCCCAGCAGTAGTCCTGTACCACCGGAAGATGGCTGCCTCACCAAACAGGACCCTGATGACACAAGGTAGGCACCTGAAGCAGCCCGAGACTGTGCCGCCCGGCAGCAGTCCCGTGTCATTGGACGAAGGCCGCCTCACCAGACGGAACCTCATCGACACAGTCGGCACCTGTAGCAGCCCAAGGCTATGCCGCCCTACACAGAGTCCTCCGATCCTGTCTAAAGTGCCCATACTGCTCTCTATTGTATTGTGTGATATATTGTCTAAGTATTCTATCCAGTTGTAGTCAAATAAGGTAATACACGTGTAAGGTTGTTCACCAGTTTTTATGCCCTGTTTCTAGAGTTGCTAGAATACCTAACCTGGCCTAGAAAGAGGACCCCGCACTAGGTGTCGTGTTTAAGGAACAAACGGTTGGTCCTTAACCCGCCGAGTCCCACTGACGTACGATGCATGTTGCTACTTTTTCCATAGACAGACCCAATGACGTGCATCGTATGTCACTCAATTGCAAGGCTCACTGTGTGCACATTTTTCAACATTCACGGGTGATTTTTGGTAGGCATACTGTATGTGGGAGATCTCCCTCTACCTGCTGTCAAGCGGGGATACTGCCTGGCCCCACCTAACCCTCCCTTCCCCCCACTCTGGGCAATTCACCTGTTAGCAGTAACCTAGCCAGTAAAGGTGTTGCCTCACGGTCTCTCCAGTGACGAAATCACGGTGAAAGTGATTCCTGAGGTGGAGGACAAAGAAACAAAGAAGCTATAGGTAGAAACAAACAGAAGTGATGAGGTGGTAATGTCGTAAAGGAAGGTGCCATATACTGGGGTTTTGGGTGAGTGAACAATGCTTATAAATGCCTATATTATTGTGTGAAGACCAATATAGACTTGTACTGCACATAAAATCGTACCAAATAAATGAAATAAATACGTATTTTAAAGTGACTTGAATTAGTTAATCTTTCAATAGTTCATTTTCTTTAGCCAGGTACCCTGAAAAAGAAGGAAAATGTAAGGTTGAGTGACACCTGTATCAACATTTCTAACCTCAGGATCGCGATTTCTCTATGAATTATCAATGTTTCTCACCAAAAGCAATGGTTTCAGCCAAAAAACAAAAAATCGAAAATCGGTCGGGACCTGGGAGTAGGCTGGGTAAAAAACCGACCAGGACTGTGCTTAACCTCGCAGGATCTTATGTCGTACTCGTATGCTTATGAAATGTTAGACAAATAAGTCATTTAATGAAAATCCTCCAAAGTCTTAACTAAGTAAACAATATTGCAATATTTGAATGAAATATTGCTAAAATACATAAATTATCATTGGGTTGCATCATACACAGTGCAAAATTATCGTGGTTTTACGATACTTATCGTACATCTGGGAATGCTGAGGAAGGGTGACCATTCCCAGCCCTCTAACTATCACCCAATTCCTTTAACCCGTCACGTCCCGACCGATTTCCAACCTACGATACCTCAAAATCCCGAGCATTTTTGGAAACTTTTTTCACTGGCTCAAACCTTCGCTTTTGGTGAGAAACATCGAAAATTCATAGAGAAATCGCGATCCTGTGCTTAAAACTGTTGATACAGGTGTCATGCAACCTTACGTTTTCCTTCTTTTTCAGGGTACCTGGCTAAAGAAAACGAACTATGGAAGGGTTATCGAATTCAAGCCACTTTCAATTACGTATTTATTTATGTATTTGGTACGAATTTATGTGTAGTAACAGACTATATTGGTTTT
>JAGKTI010032472.1:0-11891 GCA_018397915.1 Birgus latro
CAGTTATATATATATATATACATATATACACACACACAAATATATACCATACATCAGCTTGGGTTTGTGATGCTGAAGTGCCATAAAATTCAGCAGCCACACACATTTGCTAAGTGCATCAACGTCAACATTTACAGCAACACCACTATACTAGTGTGATCTGCAGCATGATACCAACTGAGCTGCCATCTCTATCAATATTAATCCTGGATGAAATTTGGTCCAGGAATCTGGTTGTTTATGTTTACAAGCTACAAACCAAGAAAAATGGTCATCATGATAAATGTTTACAAAGAATTTATTTCACATGATTAATCTTATTTTAATTTCACATTATTGAATTATTAACTACAGACCTGTATTTTATTACCATACCTTCGATATGATTCATATTCAATATAATAAGTATTGTACAGCTACCCCTTATTGTCAAAATAGGTGGAAATTTTAACATTTTATGATACAGTAATTTGTAATTTCAAGACACGAAAAGGCCATAACCCTAATTTAAGGATGATATTACGATACTGCCAATCCTACTAACTAATGAATATTTATTGTGATTCTACTGCACTATTAATGAGGCCTTTTGCAAACACCAATAACACCAAACTATAATTTATGTCGGCTTTCCTAATGTACTGTACTGGACTAAAAATAAAAAAATACAAATAAAAGGTTTTACTAGATTCTAGTTATAGTTAAATACTGTAGCATGATCTATTCAGGACCATTCTAAGTATTTTAACTCAATAAAACAACATAATACAATCAAGTCGTATGTCTGCCTACAAAGGTAGATTTAACACTAACAACAAAACAAAACAAAAAAGGATAATATTGCTGCATAATCTCTCCAGCTGCAGGACAATATACTGTACCAAGCACAAGATACACAGACCACGAGTGCTTTATAACCAATTTCCTAGTGTATAGCTGCATATATTAAAATATATTTGGTACCATACTTAATGCTCTATATTTTGGTCTACACTACTTCCCACATAAGTATCAGTACTTATCAACAATGTAATATCAAGCTTGCTTATATATCACCATGTCTTTTAAGTAACCGGAATACTCAGCATGTAAAAAAAATTATCACCAGTATAAGTACTGTAATACAACACCACAATAACTAAGTAATGGAAGAGTAGGGCAATTGGTTAATGCCATTCATGACATAATCAAACAGCTACATTCATCACACAACACACCCACAATTACAGATCCCCATACATCACGTCTGCATTAAAAACATTGCATCATGGCAATACACTGCCTTGTGTATACATAAGCAGCAATGAGCCAATGAGACATGTGGATTTGTTTTGGCCTAAATGATATCCTAAAACCTTTTCAAGTTTGATATATAGTTTTTTTAATACTATGAATTTTAATACATGCACCTCAGCATAAACAACATAGCATTTCAAAATCAGCTGTCATGCCAACACATGTACAGCACTATACAAAACAAGCATTTTCTGTGCACTGCTGCAAGCATTAAAAGAATATGAAAGAAAGTATACAGTACTTTGCTAAATGTTGTCAAAAGGGAACGACAAATAGTTTGTGACATGGCCATATCATTGTATATCACACAGCTACAATCTCTGCTCACAATAAAGTCTAAAAGGATGATAGTACGGCTACAAATATGCGCAAAGTTTCACTGTGGTATCACGAAACAGGAAAGCAAGTTAATTGGTTTCCTTACATTTACACTGAGATCTTTTAAGTAGGTACAGTACTGAACCCATGAAACAAAACACAGTGTCATTAACAAGAGTTCGAGGGCCACCTATTAAAACGAAATCGTTACCTAATATAAAATGCCAACATATTATCTTTGTGCTTTACTCTGAAAAATAATACACTTTAACTGTGTAAGAAATTATAACTGAACTAGTATCATGTCCTTTTAAAACAAAGATAATTTCAATAGTTTTTCTTTAATCTACAGGCTCTGGACTGGAAAAAATAAAGACAACATAAGATTACAACAGACAAAGAATTGTTAGGCCACAGTAATGCATGTATGTACCAGTCTACGCAATGGTATAAATAAAACAAATGAATCATCAAAAACTAATCGTTGGTTACGATAACAAAAAAGTACCGTTCTGCAACTGAATGACCAACTAAACAAGCATCATTCAAGAACTACTGAAAGATTCTCATATGCATTTTAACCCCCTTCAATACAAAGATGTACTTTAAATTCCATTCTTGTTACTATGAAAACCATTATGTATTCAGCTTACAGTAGTTGCCTTGCTGTGCTGAGGTTAATGAAGACTATATCTATCACCTCCAGATCCAAAGCCTCTCATAATCTGGAAAATCATTTGGAGGTAGAGGGAAAAAAAAAAAAATCTAAAGTATATCACTGATTTGAAGGAGTTAAAAGATTTTCCCCCTGCTCCAATCTACAGCAATATTTAGAGAGGACACATGTAAACTTTCAGTATATCATTATATCTAACATTTGGCAAAGGGAAATTATGGTTTTAATATTGCAGTATCAGGACTTAAGTGCAAGCTGGAAAACTTGGAATATTAAGTCTGAATCAGGCATTCTTTAAAGGTCACCCATTATGAAGGTTATCCATCAGTCCACCAACTAATCCTGTACTGCCCCATCGTGAGCATAGGGGCCCAGGGCTAGGTTATTGGATCATGCACAGGCATGGATGTAGTTGCCTCTACCATAAGGCATTTGTATAGTACTCATTAGTCCCATATATTGTTGTGATAAATGACAAGAAAAATATTCCATATATTAGATTCTCTACATTCTGCTTGCAATAATAAGCTCAATGAAAAAGTTAATACTGTTCTCAGTTTAATATACAACATTACTCTTACCTAACGTAATTTAGTATGTATGACGAGTTTCGGTTTCTTGCCATCTTTGGTAAGGTCTCTGTTATATTAACATTTTTGGCAGTATACACAGCTTTTAGTAATCACAGCAATTCATATTAGGCAACTAGAAGTACACAAGGTTAATAAATGTACAATGGAATGCACAATCATCTGAATAATTAAGGAATTCTATTTTAAGTAAAATATCAAGGCTTTTTATGACACACAGTTCCTAAACAGATACAGCACTGCCAATAATTGACTAAATACAAAACACACTAAAGGAAAAGTAATGCTTTAAGAATGCATTGCAAAAAAAAAAAAAAAAAAAAAAAAAACAACTTATTTTAGTAATACTATGTCCATGATATGTTTAGTACAGTAAAATTTAATAAGACTGTGGTCTGTTTCTCATCTCTTAACATCCAACAGTATAGTGCAGTTCTATTCTGTAGTATCTTTACAACCTATGCTGAAATTACAGCTAATTTACAACCATTTTCTTTGCTTATCTCTGCTTATTTAGCTCATCTACATTTATTCAGTAGTGTACAATAAGCAAAACTGTTTGCAGTCAACTGAGTGAGGCTGATATATATTTTTTTTTTCTTAATTCAGGCCTCATCTAAATAAAACCATCAAGAAAAATATTTAAATATGAAACTCAAATTTTACTACAGCAAAAGACCTGAACTAAAAACCCAAAAACATTTATGGAAGCAAATATTTTCTGTCACAGAGGTGTTGGACTTTATCCTGGTAACTTACATAATATTGTATATGATCTATGTACAACTACAGCAAACACAAGTAATAACAAAAATATGTTACAGTATTTCTTTATACTGTACCAGACTTGGCAGAATTTCATATTTGGTCCATGTCAGTAATATCTCCAGTATAACAACCCTACCCACACACACGGCATTAAACACTTCACTCCAAAGACATACCTTTCATTTTACTCTTACAACCTTCAGATGATTTAATTCAGTCTTGGAGAGAATACTGAACTAGAGGGGATACATATAGCTACCACTAGCTCCTTCACTATGACATCTTTCCTCAGCTGAACTAAAATCATCTGGGAATAGCATGATTTAAAATGTCATGGGACTGAAGAGTTTATGCCAATTAGTTTACACTTCTGCTCACTAAAGCTATGTCTTAAGTGTTTCTCCACATCACATTTCACTTGAGATAAAGGAATGAAATCTAGTTCAGCTACCAGAACAAAACCAGAAGCTAACAGTTCCTGCACTAATGCTATGCATTAATTACATCCATATCTGTGTTGTTCTAGCAACATATAAGCACCTCCAAACTGTGCTTCAACTCAGATATGGAAGTAAGTTTTGAATATCAGTTAAATTCATCAACCACCATACAACCTGGTAAACTTGTCATGAAATTCCAAGGGAAAATATACTTGGTAACCACATCTATGGTTATTATTAAAAATTATAGATAAAAATACCATATGACATTCATGGGGGCATTGAGAATGCAGTGGGCTCAGAAATGCCTCTAAAAATCAGTTAAACGAAATCCCACGGCTGAGCATATAACAATATAGTACGGTACATTTTCTGTGCCACTAACTTCAAATTCAGACAATATTTATTACTGAACTCACCAAACTGTGCAGAATATATAACACATTCTTGGGCAGATTTAAAAGACAGAAAATGTACTACTGTTCCTATTAAGGCAGGAAGTTGACTACTGTACACAATATTAAGATTTGAATAGAGTAAAGTATGAAGCATCTAGCATAATGGTGAAAATAAAATGGGAAGAATATCAATCCCCATGAACTGAAGGGGCTACTAGTCAATGATGAAGTGCCTATTGAGGAAATGAACCTTATCATCTAGTGGTAAAGTCTGAGAACCAGGTAGTTTACTTGTGAGAGGCTCTCAGCTGGTTGAGCTGATCTTCCAGCTCGTGGATTCGGCGGTCCTTAACAATTAACTGGCGCCGCAGCAGCTTCAGTTCTTCACACTGTGCCGTGTATGCTCGTCTCAACTGTGACAAGAAAGCGGACTGCTGTTACCATACAATAATATTACTATTATCTACTGCAAGATATGGAACAGCCACTGTAGAATATGGCATTCAACACCTTTAGTATACATCACCACACTGTATTTTAGAGTTTCCATGAGAATCTGATCAAGGGTCCACTACATGGTCAGGTAAAGAACACAGACGAAATAAATTCACCAATTCCTCAAAATCTGTATCCACATTAAACTATCTCATGCCTACCCAACTACACACAGCAGAGTGAAGTACTGTAATGTTTCAGTTTCCTACACAAACACCTACTGCCAGGCATCTGTTTACTGGGACAGTGAGAGAGAGAGAGAAAAAAAATCTTTGATAACCTATCAGTTCTACATGATTTCAAGTCACAGGCTGTTACTTAGTAACTTAAAGTGGATAATTAACTCCATATTCCATCCTAAGTGTATGGTACAACAGAAAGTTCATAAATCATATCAAACATTCTGACACAGGTATTAACTGTGATCACATCTCACAGTAGGCACTTACTGTAGTTCAATCTACAGGTATAATGTAATCATCTGGACTGTTCACAGTATCGAAAACTGGTTATAAAAGACAGGTAAACTGCCTTGCATATATAGTAACTTGTATAAGGTTTTATCACTATTTAAAGCTTAGTGAAACTGTAACTAACTAGAAAATACAACTTTGTTATATTAAAGTTACTAAAAAAAAAAAAAGAGAGAGAGAGAGAGAGAGAGAGAGGCAAATGAACAACCAAGCAAAGCCTTCAAAATACCACCATGCTCAACTCTCCAACAAAAATGAAGTGCCAAGAGCAAAGCAATCAACACAAATTACTATACTCGTCATACACAGACTCCACTTTTGGCTAACTATTTATACTCTACAAATACTGGTAATAATAATAATAATAATAATAATAATAATACACACAGTCAAACACTGGTTCTGGTAATATTAGACACCCTGAAGCAGGTAAAATTCTAGAAAACAAATGTAACATAAAAAAAAATAAGTTATAAAAAAAGATAATAGCACATTAAGAGAAAGAACTTAACATTACTGTCCTGTAAAAACTCAATTATCCTGGGAAAAAAATCTAAAAATTCTATAAATGAAGAAAAAAAAAGTCCATTTAATATCAAGAATACATATGAGACAAGAGAATATATGGCATGGCACAAAACATGTACAATTAACACAGCAACAGCACCCTGTAACTTGATTCTACATGTGATTATGTTTTACTTTCAGAAGTATCCATATGTTGTTAATTTGTAGCTGAAACATTGGACAAAAAAAACTGACACAACTTCAAATGCTGTTTACGTAACAATGGACTGAGAAAACTATCACAGCTTTGAATGTTGTTTATATAACACTGGACACGCAAAACTGACACAACTTCAAATGCTGAAGAGATAAACAATCAGTGAAAAATTAAGTTTATGTCTGAGCAACTCCAAACTCATGGAATTAATAAGCAACTTGATTAGTTGCCATACATCAAAACACTTATATCTGACATTCAATTAACATCTGATCACTTCCTTCCCTTGATGTGCACATGCATGCACATACACACAACACACACCAACCAAACTTAGTGGCACTGGAAGTGTTACTGATTAATGATCAAAAGCTTTAATTTCTACAAACCAAGGTGCTACAGAGGGACATCTTTACACAGTGGCACCAATATAACCAGTCAGTGTTCACTGTAAATGTGTCCCTCAGGTCCCTCCCGATCCCTTGAAAGGGGATTTGTGGACTGCAGGAAAATGGCAACTTCAACCTGCAACCCACCAGGTTCACATTCAGATCAGCCAGGAGCCACAACAACAACCACAAACCAAGCACAGGAATTTTAGTTAATACATTTCCAGGGTATCCCTTAATTAACCTACTACATAATCCAACAGGGTGACATAAAGGCGATTTGTTTGTGGCAACCCCTTACGGGATTATGGTGTCTGGCAAAAGATAGAATCCAACAAATCAAAAACATTCAATAAAAACTGAACTTTCCGTACTAGCAAGAGTACAGTAAAATCTCAATATAACGGACTGCAATATGTCAGATTTCGCTCATGTCGGAATCGATGAGCCAACCGGACTAAATTCTCATACTGTATATCGGAAAACGTCAAATAAAGCCAGAAGTAGTCCAGACTGCTTGACCATTTGAGCTATATTTACCACAATAAGGTAAATTACAGACATGTTTATCAGTGTACAGTACAGCATTATTATATGTATTATACCATTTGATTATTGTAGTGAATGTATAATACAGTACAGTAGTGAAAAATCGTTGGTGCAATCCAGACTAATGTCTGATATATCAGAAAAAGTCCAGGTTAGCAGTGGGAAGTCCAGACGTTGCTTTTATCAGAATTTCACTTTTTTCAGAATGACCTGGGCCCCAATTAGTCCGTTATAGTCAGGTTTTACTGTATAACTAAACAGAAAATGGTATGGTATATTGTTATTTTGCACAAATACTGTACTCAGTACAGTATGGTAAACAAGCACGTATGGCCTCTGATGGAACAGCCATTTTCAAAATAAAACACATTACTATGCACAGTTAAATTTTCAAGTTTGAATGCAAAACTTTGCAAATAAATGTTAAAGCAGAAGGGGAAACCTCAAGCCATTAATTAAAAAGGCAATGAGAGAAGACGGTTAATGATTAAACATCCGGAGAAGGCAGCAATGAAATATAACACTGTTGTACATGATTTAAAAAAAAAAAAGTACCTTGATAATAATAGTGTACTGACAATATATGAGATAGGAGGAAGACAAGTAGAGTGGACAGCAGGTTTGACAATGAACATGGGGAAATATCCACAGCACCTTACTACAGCTTCACTGTATATCTCTTGGTTAAATGACCAAACTTAGATAGGTCAGCAGGTACTATAGGTGAAATAAAAACATGACTGCAAGAAAAAAAAGGAAAAAAAAAAATCAAGCTGTCATGCATACAACAGCCCTGACGCAAGCTTGAAGTGCAGAAGATTATAATACAGACACACCTGGGTTACAGAAATCTGACTACAAAGGAAGGTCTTGCAATGTGTTCAGTTTTTTTTTTAATTATTACTGCAATGTATAAAGTAGTTTATTTATTTACTGCATTATTATTATTGGTGCAGTTTGTTTATGTACTATTAGTGTGAAGTATTTTTATTTTCATCATTACAATGTGCACATATCTAAGCATCAAAGGGAATAAACCATATATATACTGTACTGTATTTTGACTTTCACAAAGCCTCCCTGAAACAAATCTTTTGCATAATCCAAGGAGTGTCTGTACAAAACCTTAAGTTTACTACTGTTTCTGAAGGCAATGCTCTTATGTTTACAAGCCATAACACAGTGGCACTGTGCAGATTATGAAGAATACCAGCAGCATAATAACACTTTTAGCATATACTCTAATCAAAAAATTCCACATAACTTACACATATAAAGCATTGCATTCATTCCCACAAATACTGGCACATTTTAACTGAAAAAGAAAGCATGGGAAATGAACTTAACTTATACATAGTAAAACAAACACTTCAAATATCCAAGCAATCAAATACACATTTATTTTCAAAGTAAAAAGGCTGTATTGAAATAAATATTAGTACCGAACACCTAAATGATCTGGTATCGCCACAACCCTATACAGCAATTTTTCATAAAAATCTCACACAGCTACATCTATCTGCACACTGTCTAGTTAATATCATCACAGTACAGTGTCTTCTGCACTTGAAAACTGACTACAGTGCTGCAAACTTGTCAGTAAAAGAAAGGAGTACTGTACTGTTAAAAACTCCTATATATACAGTCAACTCACCTACACCAGAACTAACTCTTCAGTAACTTGAATAGCATTATGGGAATCCACATTGTGTGAACTACAGTGCCTATGGGAAAAATTACTTATGGTCAAGATCTTCTCCAAAGTTGCCCCTAATGATCCACCCAAGCCTGCTCCGACCACTGCAAATTGGAATTAACTGTACCATGATAAATAATAAACTGCAAAACACACTAAGTTATCTGAAGTGTGAAGGTAGACCACACTGCCACCCAGACCACACCATCATCCAAACCACATCATTACCCAAACCACACCACCACCCAGACTATACCAACATACAGACCACACCAACATACAAACCACACCATTGCCTGGACCATCACCCCAAACTATTATACAGGCCATCATCCCACACCATCACCCATACCATTGCCAAAGCCATTACCAACACCAGTGAACCTCTGAACAGTCACATGGCCTGTGCTGTGGGAGACACTTCCGTGTTGTGACAGATAAAGCCATACCAGTATCTGGCACTATTTAAGCCTACAGTCCATGTTGTGGGGGATATAACCATGTTGTAGTAACTATGAGGGCCTAAACAAGTGCCTTTCATGTTATCAGCACTATGGTAGGGAGCATTATAGATGAGATGACCATAGTTTCATTCATTATCCAAAACTAGATTCGATGGATATCTAGCCTTTTTCATATCCTAAACCAGTGATTATGTATCCTGTACAACAGTTACACCATACTGCTACTGTACCTCCATTTTTTGGCTAAGCTGGACACCTTTCTATACTAGTCATCAAAAAGAAATGGAATCACCTCAATCCAGGCCAATACAGGTGCCCACTAGAACCCTGTTATCAGTACTGATGTGATGTACAAAACACTGAATAAAATAAAAGTAGGAAATATGCTTGATGAAGGGTAAAGCAGCAATAGCACTGATAACTGCCATCCATGCAGCAAGACATAGTACATGAAGACTACTGGGAGTCACCTGCTGCTGCCGCCGCCTCCTCACACTGACTGTGTTGAGACTGCCAGTTTGGAAGCAACAGAGAGCAGTTAACGTATGTTAGTGGAGCCAAGGCATACCTTACACCAATAATTTTATATATTGTATAGTTGACCCCTTCAATACCGTGCTGTACTATTATTCTTGCTACCATAGATGATATTACTCAACTTAGGAGAGCCCCTTGTGGTGATGGGGATTAATGAAGGATGAACCTAATCCCTCCATTCCAAAAGTCTCCCTTAAGCTGAAAAAAGTCTAGATGTAGCAAGAGTAAGGTAACAGAAGTACACCATTAGGCTGAAGGGGTTAACAGAATTTGGGCGATGCTGAATGCTGGGTACAGTATGTGTAACAAAAAGAAAATTTGCATTTGGTTCTATAACCTACTATAATCAAAAAAGTATCAATTCCTCTTCCACTCTAGCAAGTTTCTTGCCAATTTGTGAGGTTGTTGTGATATTGTGAGTTTGATTCATGCTTAAATTTATACGGAATTTCTCTTGCCATTTCAAGGTAGTACAAGGGTAACCAAATAAAGCAAAGAGTTATATATAAATACTGTTTTTGGAAATAAGAAAAATCTAGTTTAATAAGTAGCATATACAATGCACTGGAGTACCAGCTATCTAAACACAAACAAGATAACCGACACTGTGTCACAAATACAGTATTACAATATAAGCAATGGTAAATACAAACTGCTTAGATCCTGGTTACCCTCTCACAGAAAGATTTCAAGAAAGAGTGCAACTCAGTATCAAAGGCAGTACTATAATGATTTTCATCACAATGCCCAATTCAAATCATCCATATACTGTTCAAATTCTCATCCAAGATGTACAGTATGGTATACTACTATACATTTGAACCTGGGACAGCATCAGTGTGCACCATTAATCCAGTAGGTGGTACACTTGACAGCTTTGACTTATTTACGTGTTAACTGGTGGCAGTAACACAAATAAAAAGTCTGCTAATCATCAGATGAAAGGGCCCAATAACTGTGATGAATGAATGTCAAAAAGTGTGGCACAAAGTCCACTTCACTGATGCTGTCTCCAGCTCAAATATGACATACTGACCATCATCAGAAAAGAAAATAACTAGTTTTATGAACCCTCACAAATCACAACTACCAAAGCTCCTTACAGTCTTTCAACGGAATGCATACTGTAAAAGCATTTTTTTTTTCTCTAGCACATAATTACTAGTAACTTCAGCATCCAGTAGTTAAAAATCCAACATTCTCTGTTCTAATGACTATGATATTCTAGTCTAAGCCTGATATCTATTCATACTTTACAAAAACATTATGCAAACACTCCTACCTCAAATTCCAAGTAATGGTTTTAAAGATAAAGGTAAAGGCAAGGGTGAGGAGAAGGCTTCCAGTAATAAGGGACGAACAACACAAAACAGTTTACAATAAAGAACACTAACCTTCTCACCTGGTACAGCTTTCCTTAGATATTAAAACTGCATGGCAGTACACCCACCAAAGAATGTCAGTTTTCAATGTCTATGATTTGTGCAATGAATGTGTTACTTTAAATGAAACATCTTCGAGCAAGACATGCTTCTGGTTTATGACAAAAAATTTAAAAGCACAAAAAATACTCACTAATGAAAAACATTTAGACAATTTTAAGAGATAACTAACTGTTGAGGCAATCCTCATTATACAACACTGATGCTTAGAATACCAATATATCCTAACTTTATCCATACAGCAGGTACCAGTACTGTAAATATGGGTGACTTATAAATCATCAGTGCATGTAATAATGGCATTGTAATGAACAATTTTCTGTAGCTCATATACAGTAGGCGCGGAAACTATTGACGCTTTTTTGCCGACGTCATTCTTTTTCGCGTTAAGTGAAGTAGGCTCAGTACTACCCTCCCCTGTGATGCGAAATGAGCTGACGCTTTTTCAACGGGAGCTGGCAACCCTGCTTGATAGGTTTGGCACCACAGGAGCAGGCTCAGTAATGTTTGGGCAGCCACAGGAGGAGGATTGTCTCTGTGTGTGATGCACCACGAGGGCATGTTTTGACTCAAATAACACAGTTATTTGGTTACCTACCACATTCTCATCATGCCTAAAGTAACCACAAGCAAGGA
>JAGKTI010032473.1:0-11891 GCA_018397915.1 Birgus latro
AGAAGAAGAAGAAGAAGAAGAAGAAGAAGAAGAAGAAGAAGAAGAAGAAGAAGAAGAAGAAGAAGAAGAAGAAGAAGAAGAAGAAGAAGAAGAAGAAGAAGAACAACAACAACAACAACAACAACAACAATTAGAAGCTTCAGTCCTGATCTAGCCCACGCCAAAACAACACATGAATAGCAATGTCATAAATTGCACGTTGCATTAATTATGGGCAATGTAACATTGAAAACGAGTGTAATAAAGACTTTGAGTGAAGAGCTGTTCAGGTACCAGCTATGTTGATTCATTCTTTTATGACAAAATGTATTTGTGCCATTGAGAACAAAGCAGGATGAATGATCTTAATCCAGTAGATAATGACCACTTTCAAGAGGCATGAACTGAAAAACATATACGAGGTCTGTTCAGAAAGTATCAAACCTTAGGCTCTAAAAAAATAAACAGCTAACCTGTTGAGCTAAGACTAATCCTTCTCATAGTAGGCAACTTTGACTTGGCACATGTAACCCAGCATTCTTTCCACTGCCTGAAACATTTTTTAAAGTCAGTTTTTGGTAACTCCTGCAGGTGCTTTATAGCATTCATCATAATCTCTTCTCACCTCAAATCGGGAACCCATTTAACCAAGTTTTGACCTAGGTGAATGAACAAAAGTTGCACGAAGCCATGTCTAGTGAGTGGGGAGCCTGCTGGACCTGCGGGATGTTGTGCTTGACCTAAAATTCCTGAACCAGTTGAGAAGAGTGGGCAGGGGCATTGTCATGGTGCAGCTACCAACTTACCGCTTTCCAAAGTCTCGTCTCCTCCACTGAACTACATCACAAAGATGATAGATAACACTGAGGTAGTATGCTTGTTGACAGTCTCACCTTCTGATGTGTATTCGTGATGCACAACACCACAGTAATAAAAAAAAACTGTTAACATGCATTTCACCTTTTTTTGGCCAAGGTGACCCTTCATGATTTCACAGTATTATATGACTGTGCTTTGGTTTCTGGGTCATACCCATACACCCAAGTCTCATCTCCAGTGCTAACAGTCTTCAAAAAGTCTGGATCACGACTTCCACCCACCAACACATCTTCAGAAGTGTTCATCTGAGAGAAGAGCTCATGAAGAATGAGATGAAGCGCCAGCAGGAAATACTGTACTGAAAACCGACTTTGAAAAATGTTTCAGGCACTGGAAAAAATGGTGGGCTACGTGTGTCAAGACAGAAGGGGCCCACTTTGAGGGGGATTAGTGTCCTAGTTCAACAGGTTAGCTATTTTCTCCCCCCCCCCTTTAGAGCCTAAGGTTACATACTTTCTGAACAGACCTTGTATACAGGGTGATTCACGAGTTTCTCCGGAAACTCGGGGAAATGCAAGCTTATGCAATTCTAAGCATAAAATACTCTATAAGTATAGGTTTTTAATGTAATGGTATACAAGTGGTGAAATTTTCAAATCTGACATGTGAATGGGAGGCAGCCAGGCTGGTGGCAGTCTTGCTGTGTTGCCAGGTTACTCAATTTTCTTTTAAATTTTGCAAGTTTTTCTCGTTCTGAATGAAACTATTCTTTCATTAGTCGTCAGGCAAGTAATTGTTCTACACAGAAAAGTATGTCACTTAAAAGTAACAAATAAATCTACTATTGAAGGAGTAAACATGGCAAAGATGCAATACCAGTGATACTCAGAGCTCAGACTGAGTGTGGTAGGCCTATTTATTACAAGGACGGTTTCACCTACATTTCGCTACAATGCCATTCAAACGTGGAGTATGCAGATATGATTTTTATCTATGGGTTCTGCAATGGCAACACTGAAGCATCAACAAGAGAATACAGATGGAAATATCCAAACAGGAGGCCAGATGCAAAAGTTTTTTACCACGTCTACATGGAGAGGCAAGTTGAAGTGCGACGCATAGTAGGAATGGTACATTGCAGCCCTAGCATCAGTACAAGAAGAATTTCATCCCGACATAGTGTTCCATAAGCGAAGGTATGCAGGGCATTAAAGCGGGAAGGTCTGTACGCATATCACATACAACAAGGTTAGCATCTACAACCCGGGGATTCTGCTCAACAACTTTATTGCTGTACTTGGCTAGCAGATCATCCTCAGCTGTGCAAGTACAATTTATACACTGATGAAGCCATATTTACCCGCAGTGGATCACATAATACTCGTAATGCACATTAGTGGTCAAAAGAAAATCCCAAGGAGACAGCTGAACGGAACTTTCAACACCGATTTTCAGTTAATGTGTGTTGTGGTATGACTGACAACCAGCTGATTGGACCTCATATCTTTGAAGGGAGGCTTACAGGAAATGTCTATGTTAATTTAATCAGAGATGAACTTCCCTTGTTACTTAAAGATGTGCCTCTGAAGACACGGCGACGTATCATTTTTCAACATGCTGAGGCGCCTCACATTCACATCTGTCAGATTTGAAAATTTCACCACTTGCAAACCATTACTTTAAATACCTATACTTATAGAGTATTTTATGCTTAGAATTGCATAAGCTTGCATTTCCCAGAGTTTCCGGAGAAACTCGTGAATCACCCTGTATATAAAATAATAATAAGAAATGAATTACCATACCTACCCCATGTTTCACTGAAAATGACTGTGCTTGGTGACAAGAGCCACAATTAAAGAAGATAATGCATGATAACCAAAAAATTATGAGGCAGACAGATAACCACACACATTGGTGACTGGAAATTGATGACAGAAGCAGCTTGGAGGTGCCTGTATGCTCCACCTGATGGACTCATTCCAGCTTCTATAGATTACATTTTCTTAACTGCCATGACTCTTGATTATGCTGTTATTAAGAATCCTATCTATCTATCTACTGCCAGACGCCTTAATCCTGAATGGGGTGGCCACAAGCAAATCCCATCCATGTCACCCTGTTCTGGCCATTTCACTGCCCTCCCCGCATTTCACATCCTCCTCACTCATATACCTCTCCACTCCATCCCTCCATCTCAACCTCATACTCCCCCTCCCTCCACCCCACTTTCACACACTCTTCTCGTTAGTCTCTCGCTTTCCATCCTCTCCACATGGCCAAACCACCCCAATGTATTCCTCCTAATGCTTTCTATCACATCCACATCCACACCACAATGTTCCTGCATTGCCTCACTTGTCAGTCTGTCTCTCCATGCAACTCCACATGCTCCTCTCAAATAACTCATTTCCACTGCTCTCTCTCTTGACTTCTGTCCTTCCAACTAGGTCTAAGCTTCACTTCCATATGTCAGAGTTGGTATCACAATATTATCATGCAGTGACTTTTTCACTTCCATGCTTACTTCCCTATTTCTTATCATTGCTTTCAAAGAACCAGCAACCTTCCTTCCTTATGTACCCTTTCAAGCACTTCACCCTCCAAACTTCCATTCTTACCCATCACACTTCCCAAATACTTAATCCGTCACGTCCCGACCGATTCCTACCTCCGATACACCCCGGCACCGAGCAATTTCGGATTTTTTTTTTTTTTTTTTTTTGCTCAACCTCTGCTTTTGGTGATAAACATTGAAAATTCATTGAGAAATCGCCCTCCTGAGCTTATAAATGTTGCTACAGATGACGCGTCAGCCTTACCTTTTGTTCTCTCTAAGGGTACCTGGCTTCAAAGAAAACGAACTATGGGAGGGTAAACTAACTCAAGCCAATTTAAATTGCGTATTTATTTATTTGGTACGAATTTATGTGTAGTACAAGACTATATTGGTTTTCACACAATTATATAGGCAATATAAGAATTGTTCAGTCACCAAACACATCCACATATGGCACCTTCCTTTATGACATTACCACCTCATCACTTCTGTTTGGTTCTTGCTCTAGCTTCTTTATTTCTTTGTCCTCCTCCTCAGGAATCACTTTCACCGTGAATTTCGTCATTGAAGAGACTGGGGTGCGACATGTTTTTACTGGCCAGGTCACTGCTAACAGGTGAATTGCCATGTGTGGGGGGGAGGGGGAAGGGTTCCCACTCTCTGGTCAGCAAAAACTTTCCCTGACTTTTCTAGGAATTTTGACAAAATTCCAGGTATATTTTCATACTTTGCTAAGTAAATTTTCAAGTGTAATTTTACACTTTTTTTAATGTGGCCTCCAATTACTCGAGTAAATTTTTACATCTATAGTGGTTTACATATTAGTGTACTTCTTTAATTTCCCAAATTACCCAACAGTAAAACCTCCCCTTCCAGC
The DNA here is from genome assembly GCA_018397915.1 of Birgus latro. NCBI lineage: Eukaryota > Metazoa > Arthropoda > Malacostraca > Decapoda > Coenobitidae > Birgus > Birgus latro. Next base: position 4,236 of record JAGKTI010032473.1, read on the forward strand.
CACACCAACAAGCCTTGTATCAGAGCCAAAACTGTAGAGATACTGATGAATAAAAATAATGATATCCTTTACAGCAAAGAATACTTGAATGTTTCTAAAATGATTCAAGGTTTCCACTCTGATTTGTTCATTACTGAGGAGTGAAGCTGCCATAGCCATTCAATTTACAATTAATCTTAACTTGTACACATGAAACAATACCTATACCTAGGCTGCTTCTCCCAAGAAAAGGGAGGTAGCCAAGACAGGTCAACTCACTACCAATTTACTCATCCACTCATACACATTCATTCGCATCTTAGCCCTAAAGGGGAGAAGGGACAGATCCTCTCCGCACCACACCGCACGAGGGTCAACAAAATAATGAAAAATGCACCTTAGCATAAACCTCAATTTTCACCAAAAATTTCCCTGACTTCCATATTTTTAAAAATTACAAAATTCCCTGACTTCTCCCTGACTGGAATTTTTTTTCCAGTTTTCCAGGTTTTCTAAAGGCGGTGGGAACCCTGGGGGAGGAGGGGGGTCATGTGGGGCCAGGAAGTATCCCCACTTGAGGAAGGTCTTCCACATGTGCCTTCCAAAAATCACCCGTGAAACTCGAAAAACGTGCAAATGACCGACCCTGCAATTGCGTAACGTATGGGTACGTCAATGGGTGTAGCCACGACAAAACGTTGCAATGTACCCGTACATCGACGGGACACCTCGGGTTAAATGCACACACATCCACTTCCTCACTATCCAACCTCACTACATTCAGTGGCTTCCTTTCTCTCGAAGACCATAACATTCACCTTTAGATTCTGATTCTTACACACACTCCTAAACTCATTCACCAAGCCTTGTAGTTCTCCGTTGTCTTCACTTAACAATATAGTGACATCTGCATGTAACAGTACAGGAAGTTTTGAAATGCTGCCCTCCCTCACTAGGGCTACACCAATATCGACTACCCTACCACGTATCTCTTTTATAACCCCGTCCAAATACAAATTGAACAACAACGGAGACATAACATATCACTGTTTCAACCCAATATTCAGAGAGAATCCAATGGAAAGTAATTACTCACTTGGTAATACAGGCAAACCCTGATTTACATACCCCTAGATGCGATACCCCGGAATAGTAAGAGGGTAGATACAGTAAAACATCACTAGAACGGACTAATTGGGGCCTAAGCCATTCCAAAAAAGCGAAATTCCAAAAAAAGAGACACATGGACTTCCCCTGCTATTTCCATACATGAAAAGCATTATGGCCACAATCCTTCATCACTCCACCATCTCCTTCCAAGTCGGCGCATTAACCCATTTGCCTCCTAACTTTTCTCAAATGCCACTATAAATAATTTATTGCATAACACAGTACAATTTTAGTAAGGTTTAGACTCGATACAGGCCATTGTAACACACACAGGAAGATATTTTTCATATATGAAGTGTCAGCCACCATCCTGTTTCACCCCACCAGTTCCTTCTAACTAGTAGCAATATCCCTTTCGCCTCAGCTTTTCTAAAATGCCACTGAAAATAATTCGTTGCAAAACACAGTACTGTATAATTCTAGCAAGGTTTAAACTCGATAATGGCCATATGTAACACAAAAAATAAGATATTTTCATTCATTAAAAGCATCATGGCCACGATCCTGCTTCACCTCCACCAGTTCCTTCTGTCTCATGGCAATACCTCATTCACCTCTTATTTTTTCTCAAATTCCACTATAAATAATTCATTGCATAACAGTAAAATTTAAGCAAGGCTTGGACACAATAAAACATAATAAAAAAAAATGTTTTCTAATGTAAACATTTTGACTCACTTGGCTCACCATTCTCTGCCCCACCACCTTGCCGGCTGTTTATCATCTTTCAGCTCCTGGTGAAGGATCCTTCAGAGCAAATCCTTCAAAATCATTACCCAATATCTTCAGGGTCATTGTCAAGGAACACTGAATAATCGTCCTGACTGTCTTCACTGGGAGATGAATCGTGGACAGGAATTGGAGGTGTAGCTTCTACCTTGCGTGCAGTGTGGTGTACTTAATTTTAAGCATTTTGCAAATACAGTACTGTACTGTACACTTTATACATCTTAATTTTTATGATCTTACAAATAAATATGTTCACTTTGTCTGTATATTTCACTTATCAATTAGTGGTAGGTGGTGGCGACCATCATCCACTCACTTGATGTAGTGCTGCCTACTTCTTCCTTAGCCTTTATCATTCTTTTTCTGTGCCTGCCCTCCTTTCTTCCTATTTCTCCTATATTTCCTGTCACTTCTTACTGCTTTTCTTTCCTTTACAGGTGGCATTACATTGAGTGACAAGCCAAATGGTTTCCTGTAAGCCAAGAAACCATTTACAACGCTGGGTGGTAACCATATAACCAAACCATACGTGCTCCCTACGTGTCAACAAGTGGGTTGGTGGAGGGTTAGTGTCCCTCCCCGTAAAAAAAAAAAAAACTCAAAGTCAAATGGCCACCCCTTACGGGATTATGGTGTCTGGCAATAGATAAATAGATAGACTCATCACCGTCGAGCAGTACATCAGGGACTTTGGGGAAATGATGTGGGGGGAAATGATATGGGTTGACTGAGGAAGAGAATGTGGAAAAAATAGTGACGATGCCAGCCTGCCACGAACCAACGCAAGAACACACAAACCGCTCGCCGTGTGATTAAAGCTTGATGTCATATTAATATTAATGCAGACCCCTTTTCTAATTTTTTAGCATTTAGAAAGAACTTTATTGGTATAACTTAATTTTAAACACTTCAAATACTGTATTGTACACTTTATGCACATTATTATTTATGATTTTACAAACTAAAGATGTTCGCTTTGTATATATCACTCATCACTTGTCACCCTCAGGCAGTATATCAGGGACTTCCTGGGAAACGATGTGGGTCAGACTGACGCCTGAGCACAGGGGAACAATAGTGATGCCGTCAGCCCACCACCAACCAACGCACGAACACACAAACCGCGTGGATAATATGGCTGCCCTGCCCTGAGATTAGGCAGTCCGGACTGCTTCTAGCTTTTTCGTTGTTTTCCTGATATACAGTATAAGAAATAATTCCAGTTGTCTCCTTGACTCCAAAAAAAGCGAATTCCGGTCTACTGAAGAGTTGTTGTTGTGAGGTCATACTGTACTACCCTACCCCACCTATCGAAGGTCTACCTCCCCTTTTTTTGTTGATTTTGATATTTCAGACTTAAATTTTGTAATTAGGTTGATCTATAAACTGTTTTCAGACCTAGATTAATGTGTTTCGGTGTGAACACTGTCATTTGGAGTACTAATTCTTGCCCATCAGACAAGGTACAAAACAGCGTGGACAACTATGTGACTCAACAAAGATTATTTCGTGTGAGACCACTGAACATCTAACCTATCATGGAATACATAATAATAATTTTAAACAAATATTAAGAATTATTAAAGCCTTGGAGGGTAAATATTTCCTGCACTGATGAAAACTGTGACACTGATAAATTATGTTTACATTCTGGCTGTTCAAGGGAAAATGCTTTGAAAATACAAAGGATTTCTAAATAAATGTAGAAAAATAAGGAGGAAGAAAATAAAGAAGCTCAAAACCAGAACAGTAACTAAAACGACATAAAGAGGAGCCACTGAAAAGGCTATCCTGATCGCATCATCAATTGCATTCCCCATCAAAACATCAATGATTCTCCATCACAACAATTCGCACCTTGGATGATTCTCCATCATTCATACATTATTATTATGCATAAAAGATGTTTGTTTATTTGTCCTGGGACCATCTGATGATGGGATTGTATACATGGCTGCTGTTTCTTCTCTACCGAGTTTTGAAAATGAGTCGGATTGCATTCTCCAGAAACCTTGACTGGGTACAAGTGAGACGGGCACTGGTTTTGGGCTTAGGTTAGCTTCTTTTACAGCTGTCAGGCCATTTAGATTGGCTTTAAACTTGTTTTTGGACTCATTTGGGTGGGTTTAGGACTTGGGTGGGGAAAAACCCAAGGCTCAAAAATGCATCCCTATGCAAGTTAAATCAGTCCTGATTTACAATACCCAGCCAAGCAATGGGTTTTTACTTACCCAATTACATCATTAAACCAGGGTTTGCCTGTAATGCTATATTGTATGGGAGGTAGTGGAAATGGTAACCACCATTTTTGTCTGGACTGTTTTCATGTTCAAAGGAAGGAGTGGGAAGAAAAAATTAAACACTGGTCACTGCAAAGGTATATTAAATTTCAGCTTGATGACAAAGGGTCAATGCTATATTTGGATACATTGGTCGTGCTGAAAAACGCACCTCGTGTCAGGAAAGGTCTCACTGAGAGAAAGTTCAAAGTCATTATTTAAAATCTGTTTTCCGTTAGAACAGAACCCGATTTCAGGCTGACTATAACTATTTCAAGGCTTATTTGCTACATCATCCAAAGCCCAACTCAACTGATTTGAGAGAAAAAATAGCAAGGCAGCCTTGCTTTCAAAGGATTTTTGATTGATTAAGGGGTCAAGATTCGTTGTCTGGCCCAAAATGACGGCTTCCCTATAAAAATGTATGTAGAATGTAGCAGCCTGATTTTGAATAACATGAAGATCAATGCGACTTTCCTCAATAATGAAGCCATAACTTCATTAAAACATGAGTTGTGACACCCATTCAGCTGTCACAGCAAAGAATATTAATTTTCAGCTTGGTGACAAAAGGTCAATGTTATACGCGGGAAGCATCGTCCATGCTGAAAAAGATCTCACTGATAGTTCAAAAAGGTCGTTACTTAAAATCCGTTTTCAGCGGGAAAGCAACCCAGTTTCAGGCTGATTACATTTTATGTCTTGTTGGCTGCATAAACCAACAGCTAAATCAGGTGCTTTGTGAGAAAAAATAGTGAGACTGCCTTGCTTTTCAAGGATTGTTGAATGATTTAGGGATAAAATTTCATCTGGCATGAAATGATAGCTTCCCCACAAAAACAAACAAAGAATATACCATCCTGATATTGAACAACAGGATTATCAAAGCAACTTTCCTTGATAATGAGGTCATAACTTCATTAAAACATGAGTTATGAGAGCCATTCAGCAATTATTACAAAGAATATTACAAAAATTTCAGATGGTGGACGTGGAAGGTGTGTGCAAGATATTCACACAAGAAATCTGTGCAGTATGTGAGGTGGTGTGTGGGGTGAAGAGAAGATGAAAGGGGGTTCAGGGAACAGCATGGTGGACTGAAGAGGTGAGAGAGGCTGTGGCACAAAAGAAGAAAGCATATAATGAGTGGATGAGGAACAGGGGCGTCGAAGAAGCTGAGAGATGGACGAGACAGTTATATGTAGAGAGGAGGAGAGAGGTAAAAAGATTAGTAAGAGAGAGTAAGAAGAGAGTGGATGAGGAATTTGGAAGAAATGTGAGTGTAAAGTGGAGGGAATGTAAGAAAATGTTCTGGAAGGAGGTAAAGAGAGCTAGACAGGGTGCCAACGAAGTCAGTGGGGGTGTGAAAGATAAAAATGGTAGATTACTAGTGGAGAAGGGAGAAAAAGTAAACAGATGGAGAGAACATTTTAATGACCTGTTGAACATAGAGAATGAAAGTAATGCAAGTATAAGTGGCTGGGGAATGGCAGGGAGAAGGAGGGTTGTGAGAAGAGAGGAAGAAGTCAGTAGGATGGAAGTGGTGGAAGCAATGAAGAAAGTTAAAATGGGTAAAGCCCCAGGAATTGATGGAGTGTGTCATGAAATGCTGAAGCATGGGGGAGAGATAGTAATAGAATGGATGTAGAAGGTGTGCAGATTGGCGTGGGAGGAGGGTAGAGTCCCGGAGGATTGGAAGTTTCGTTTTCGTTTTTGAAGGCTCCAACATGCTTGCATGCGTCGGCCTTGCTCACCTAATGGCGGCTCTCCATGCTGCTCGATCCCTGGCAGCCTCCCTGTTCAGTCCCTTAACCCTTAAGTCACACTTAATGACCTCGTCCCATGTCTTTCTCGGTCTACCCCTCCCTCAATATTAACACTTCTCACCCTCTGTACCCAATTATCATCCCCCATCCTCTCCACATGTCCAAACCACCTCTGCCTACCTCTCCTCATCACAACACCAATACACTCCAGTCCCATCCTACCTCTCAACTCATCCATCATAAACCCAGCCCCCCCAGGCCTTGCATGCAGGGATGCACTGCACATCCACCTAATCACTGTCATTTCTGTATGTTTAAACCTGCGAATATCCTCTTCCTTTACTGCCCAGGTCTCACTACCATACAGCATCACACTCCTAACACATGCTGCATACAAAGACCCCTTAGCACGTAAGGAGAGTCCCCTCAATGTCAGGAAAGGCAAGAGCCCCCTGAACTTCTTCCAACCACTTCTCACCCTAGCAACCGAGCTAACTCCAGCCCCACCTCTGGCACATAACATGTCTCCCAAATAACAAAACTCCTCCACACACTCAAGAGATTCACCAGCAAGTTCAACCCTCTCACGCCTAACAATCTCCACCTGCTCTACCTGACACACCGCACACATGAAATCAGCATTATCTTGCAGTCTACCTCTAATACCACTACATCTCTTGTGCACCCATTTATCACAAACACTACACAAGATGGAATTGCTTCCCACACCCTTGTGGCAAACTGCACACGGCCACTCTCCCTCTCCACTGATTGTACCGCCACCAACCCTAGATATCATCACTTTTGTTTTATCTGCATTTACCCTTAAGCCCTTGTGCCCCATACCATCTCTCCACTTCTTAAATCTTTCCTCCGCCTCCTTTTCATTCTCTGCAATCAACACCAAATCATCAGCATACAACATCTCTCACGGGAGTCCATCTCTGAAGTCACATGAGAGGGCTTCAAGCACCATGATAAACAACAAGGGACTCAAAACTGACCCCTGATGCACACCAACATTCACGGGAAACTCATCACTCAAAACTCCATGCACTCTTACCTAGGTGCGAGCACCCATGTACATGGCCATAACTACCCTAACCAGCCACTCTTCCAACCCTAGCTTTCTCATTGCCCACTTCACCACCTCTCTAGGGACTCTGCCAATGGCCTTTTCCAAATCAACAAAAATAAAATACAATTCTCTTTTCTTTCCAATATATTTCTCCTGAAGCTGTCGAACAATGAATATGGCATCAGCGGTCCCCCTGCCTGGCATAAACCCAAACTGCATCTCATCAATATTCACTTTCTCTAATCATACCTTCTAGAACTCTCTCCATTACTTTCATTATCTCATCTAAGAGCTTTATACCTCTGTAATTTCCCCTTTCCAGGGCATCACCCTTCCCTTTGTACACATTTACAATTACACTCTTCAGCCAATCATCTGGGACAACACACTCATATATACAGTAATCATGTTTATCGGGTCAGTGACTAACCTCACCCCAGTATCTCCTGAGGCCTTCAACAATTCGGCAGTCAACCCAGACACACCTGCTGCCTTCCCCACCCGCATCCTGCCTATTGCCTCACTCACAGGAGCAGTGTCAATCAAAGGCCAAGGGCCAAACACTGGATCTGCTGGCTCCAAACCTTCCCTATCCCAATCAAACTCCTCATTCAACAACCGGCTATAATGCTCTCTCCATGCATCTTTAATATCC